>PVJO010019920.1:0-26468 GCA_004026905.1 Hystrix cristata
CTATTCACTGAGCTAAATCCCCAGCCCCGCCACTGGCCCAAAGTGATGGGCCAAATGACCTTCAAAATTATGAACCAAAATAAACCTTTTCAGGTTATAAATTAAGTATCTCAGGCATTTCGTTGCAGTGACTGCTGACTAACACAGTGAGTGATGAGTGCTAGGACACTGGATCTGGGTCAGGCTGGTTTCAAAGATGATTCAGAGTGCTATAGAAAGAGAGAGTTTAAAGTGAGAGAAAAGACAATACCTTACAGTTTGTAACAGGGAGAATGACATTAAACTGAACTGCATGTGATGTAGAAAGCCAGAGACCTTAAACATTTCTTGTCAAGCGTGTGTTAGCAGGGCGCTGATATACTGCTAAATCTGAAGGTGGGATGACTTCAGCTGGGCGGCATGACGTGGGCGGCAGTCAGTAGGTTCCCGGGAAAGGTGGGAAAGTCGGGGGAGGCAGCAAGGGAGGTGAGGCGCTGTGCACTGTCTTCTGTAGAAGCGTGTACTCAGGGAGCTACAGGAGTGAAAAGTGAAAGGCTGCGCTCTGGGAAGCAGAAAAGATCACCTAGAGGGGAATGAAGATAATGTCATGTGTCCATTTATTGAACTTCATAATTTTTTTCACGCTTCCAGCATGCATAGTCAGGAGACTCATCTCTACGTGCAAAGGACAGGCATGTGTTGTTACTACTGCTGCTATTATTAGGACATGAATATTTACGATCACGTCACAATAAAATGTCTTTGAACAAGAAATTCATGAAATTATTTTATTACTTTATCAAGTCGCGAATCACATAAACAAGCTTTATTTTTTATTTATTTCTGAAGAATAAATTTGGATGCTTTCCTTCAGTGGTAATATTATTTTTAGCAATACTATTAAAGATGAGAGAAGAGATAATTTTGAAGATTAAATATCTAGTTTTATTTATGGGGTCTGTGGTATATGTTTGCATCATGAAAATATAGATGTGTATAAAATATACTTGTAATTTCTGATTTCCAAAATTTCACTAGCCTAGGGTAGGTACGGGAAGATAAAATATGGGTAACATTCACCGTGATTTTTTTCAACTCAAATAATGAATTTTATAACTATACTTAGTTTGATTTGCAAACTTGATTATTTTTCTTACTTTGGCGGTAGGGGCAAACACAGATTATTTAAGTAAGTATAATAGCAGTATAATAAGAGTTAGGGAATAGGAGCAATTCAGAATTCTGTTATTAGAATGAGGATCTTGGCTAATTTTTACCTCCATTTTTCCAGGATTCATATTTTATATATACTTCATGTGTCTAATAATGATACATCTCAAATTATTGCAACATTCCCCAAATGAGGTACCATCCCTTTAGATCTTCAAGCAAAACAACTCTTAGTCATTGCAAGAATGATTTCTTTTTCTTTATTAGGGTACCTCTAGCATAATAACACCAAGACAGAAATGTGCTTATGCAGCATAAATAGGTTCCAGTTATTACTACAGCGATCAGAGGCTGGCTTAGTCATCCAAGGCCAACACTAAATAATTCATTCTTTCTAATTTAGATGTCATTCCATGGTTGACAAAGGTTCTTTTCTGGAGCAAACTTTAGTTAGGCTTCAGAAACTTCACTTAGGCCCAACCACATACTTCCTTGTAAAATCTAGTTTCAAGAAAGCAGTTTAGCAAGATTCCTCCCACCCTCAATATCTGATGGCTCTTGGTACCTGATCAGGTTCTTCATCTTCCACTACCCTCAGGTAATGTCTGCTCACTGCGCCTGTCTTTGGCAAGAATCCTGATAAGTTGGTTTAGCCAAAATCTTCCTATACCTGATGTTTCTTCTCAGGAATTTTCTATCCTCTAACCCCTTACCCTGTTCCTTGGCTATAAATTCCCACTTGCTTATGATGTATTTGGAATTGAGCTAAACCTCTCTGTCCCACTCTAAGACCCATTACCACAGTCCCTCTAACTGTCACGATGGTTTTCAATAAAGTTTTCCTTATCATCTTTGACAAGTACCATTAAATAATTATTTGATAAAAGATCTTCTCATACCACTCATATGGCAGTGTAATAAAAGTAGCTTGGCTGTCTTAATGGGGTTCACAAGCACAAAAATTGGCAGCCACCAGCCTGTACGAATAGGCTAGTGAGGGTGGAATTCTCCCCATACCATAGTAGTTCTTCAAGTCAAGAAAAGGCCACATATTTGACATCAGAACTCTTTCTTTGGGTTGGGCACATTTTATCTCTAAGAACCCTGTAGGAAGGTACAGGAATACTTTTAGGAAAATAGTGTGGGAAAATGAGACAAAAATCTCAAGGCTGTCATGGCCTTTAAGTGGCAATACAGACATTATTCCCGTAGTGAAGAAAACATTTTTGTCCTCAGCTTACTTATGGTCTTATTTCTCGGGGTTAATTCATTTGTCTTTCTTAAGTAATTATTAGCTAATACTTTAATAAGGGTCATTTTGAGCCTAGCTGTGATAATTAAAGAGGAAAGAGAAGAGCTTCAAACACAGTCTTTGCTCTTCTCTTCTGTTTTGCCCAGAGCTGGATTCTTGCCAAAGACTGGGAGGGTGTTGATTTCTTCCCACCTCTGAGGCTCCATTATTCTCATCTCAGGCATACTTCGTGCATCCAGCAATGAAGCGCCACTGATGTGACGTGATATTTCCTAGGCTCTCACACAACTTATTTTTATCGTGCCAAGAACTTTCTGCTTTCTGTGAAAGTAGTTCTTTTAATTTGCACCTTGAATATTCCTTTTTCTAAATTTTTGCTCCCACATGAAGAACTGCCTTGAACACTACAGAACATCTCAGTCGAAAGCAGGACGGAGAAGAACAGACAGCAGCCATCTGTTGTATCAGCTACCCTTATGCAAACTGACAAGGCTGTCCTTTTCCTTTTTTAAAGATTTAAAATTTTGAAATCATATAAATGTGTAAAGTATTTTTAAAGGCCTAATATTAAACTAATACTTTCTATCCTAAAATTGATGAAATATGACTATCGAGTAACATGATTGATGTCACTTACCTGCCAGCATATAAACTTGGAAATAAATGTTATCAAAACCAGAGTACATAATACGAAGCTTCATTCTTGTTCAAAGAGTAGTATCATTTTAAGAAACTTTTCAGAAATATACTTTTGTAATCGGCTTCCAAACTAAATTAAAACTAGACCGAAATTGTTTTTACCATGTAATCATATATTCTTGCATTTTCCTGGACTTTTCTTCAGACATGAGCAATGGATGTCCTAACTTTTTATAAATCCAAATTTGTTAGCAACACAATTTGCCATATCTGTATTTTCAAGACATTTTCTTCTAGCTCAAAAGAGACACATGATTTTAGGTTATACTAACAGTAATGAAGAAAAACATGTCTAAAGCCTCCAACAGAAGCAAATATAAAGGGACAACAGTTATTTTGGATTATGGCATATGGCAGGTTTGTTTTTCAAATGTCACTTTGCTAAATGCCACACCCTACATATTTATCTGTTTTAAGACCAATGTGGTTGATAGAAATTAACTTTGGATCTCAGAACTCCTTATGTGGATTTTTGTACATTTGCATCTTTATTATTGGGATTGCTTATCACTTGCATTGAGCCATCTCCTAGTCTATAAAAATGCCAACGCCAGGAGCTCAGCAAAGAAGTGGTCAACAGTTAAGAATTTCTCTCCTGAAAGAAATAGACTCGTGTTCCTTGTCTAACATGTATGCAGCTATTTTGAAAATGAATTTTCTGGGCCATTTTTTAAGTGGATGGTATATCCCTCACAACCACAGTTGTTAGATATTTGGGATCTATAGTAAGAAGCTCTTGAGAATTTTTAAACAGAGTCATAGTAGGCTCCTCTCATGAAATTGATATGAATATTCAACATGTAATGAAAGACAGCTGACTGCAGAAAAAACACACAGAAGTAAAAAGATCTCTATTAAATTAAGCTGTTGTAAGAAGGCACCTTTAAAAATTTTAATAAAATTGAGTCACTGTTTTAATATTTAAATCCTAGCAAGATAACCATAGCAGCTGAGTTCTGTGGGTCCCAATGCCAGTCCATGGATAAACTGCACCAGAATGACCTGAGGAGTTTTAAAATTATCATTTTGAAATTTTCTTATATGGTCCTTAGGCCCTTGATTTGAAATTATTGAATCAAGATTACAGACACCAAGGAAGCTTTAAAGAGTGTGACATGAGATTCTCGTACAGTTTAGTTAACAGATCACAGCCGAGATGTCCTGGTGCAAGAGAGTCCGGAGAGCAGCTGTACTAGAGAAGCTGGATGCTCCAGTAAACTTTAGAGGTTAGAAATGAATAGCACACAACTCCTGCTTGAAGGAACTCAGTGTAAGGGAAAGATTTGGGTGAGAGGTTGCCACGAATGTGTGCTGTATAGGCACCAAAGGGAGAGGAACTCCAGCAGTTCTGGAGAATCTGGAGGGACTTTCCGAAGTGTTAGTCCTTGGGCTGAGTATTCTGGCATGTTAAATGAAGCAGGTGATGGGAGACAGAGGAGAAACACTGTGTGTGCAAAGGCATAGGTCTATAAGTCACCATGTTAGTATCCCTTGAAAAGTTCCTGGGCTTTCCTCTTCAGAGTTGTATTTCCCTCCAGGGGATCTTTGGCAGATGTCCTTTGAGCTGAGAGCAGAGGGCAAAGAGCATGACCCTTGCCCTCTAGCCTGGTCCCTGCATTCTCTTCTGCAGCTGTTGGAGATGCTTATCAGTCTTCAAAGGGGGCCTGCAGAGAATCCCTGCTGGGTGCTGCTGGCACATAGAAGTCCCCTTTCTGTAGGACACTCTCCTCAAGCCAACCTAACCACCATGTGTTTAGTCCAGGATGGTATATAAAACCCTTTGTATGCACCAGTTCATCTGATCTTCACAACAACCCTGGGAGACAGGTATTATTTCCCAACTTTTTTTTTTTTTAAGCGATTAAGTCACTTGCTTAAGAACATAAACAGCTAATAAGCTGGCCAGCCAGAACTCAAACCTTTGTCTTAGGTTCAAAATCCTGTGATCTTTGCTCCAGGTTTATAGAGCATCTCTGCTTCTGAGCAAACTGGTGATATTGAGATTCCGGATTTACAAGGCTAAAAGCCACATCTGCATGAGTTATACCTCCAATTTGAGAATTTAAGTCTCCTTGGAGTATCTTTATAAAAGCCCATGAGGAATCTCAGTAAAAGCACAGCAAATAAGTGTTAGAAAATAAACATCTACCTTTTACACCTTAAGAGTGTTTGTAAAATTTAATCAAGATTAATAATCTTCATGAAAAGTTCGCTTCAGAGCTATTTTATCTCTCCTAGATCTCAAAATCACACTCGCATGCCTTCAATTAATAAAGAGCAGTGTGTTAAAAATAAGGCTTTACCAAAGCAAAGAGCAACAGAATAGCCTGCATTAAAATAAGCTACTGTCCTAGGGGGCAAATGTTGATGCGAAAGGGAACACGCAGGATACTGGGCACCACAAGGCATGTGAGTAGGCGGGGACTACGGTGCAGACTACAAAACGTTCCCTTTTATAATCGTGTCTCGGGTTTCTCTCGTCTACTGCTGCTATTTTTGCACTGTGTGAAATGCTTGGAGTTATTTGGCATGCGCAGGTTGACCAGATTCTTTCACTTAGTCTCCTGCCGCCTAGTGCTGAAGTATCAACCGCTTTTTCCCTCAACAGATTAATGGATGCCAAATAAGGCATTGGACAAAATGTGTTTAACTTCAGAGATCCGGTTCTCTGAATAGTGATTTTTACATCTGTGTGCAACTAAGTCCATCCTTTAAGCAAAAACACGAAACCTGGTAAGGGGAGCAGAAGCAGAGTTCTGTCAGGGGAGTGGGCAGGATTGCAAATCCTCATTTCCTCTCATCCTTGGGGCCACCTTCGGACTTGCCTGGTGACAAGGAGATCTTCTCCTGGGGTTTACAGCGAATTGAATCCTTCGGTTTTTTCTCTGTCACACAAGCAAATGATGAAACCCAGAGCACGTTCTGCAGGAGTTTTCCCTGAATTTACTGAAAAGCAGAGCTGGGGGTAGTGAGAGAGCAAGGTGCACATAAACAGAGTCCTAAAAAATGGCAAGCAGGAAAACCAACACGAATCCAGTGACGTTTCTATTTTGCTTTGAAAATTCTCACTGTGAACATAATTTAATGAAAGAATAAATGTTCCGTCATTTTCAGAATTTAAAGAATGGGATGAATAACTTTTAAAAAATACAGAAAATTGCACCGTATCTCTTTGATTTGTGGCTCAGCACTGCCATCCGTCATAATATTAAGAGATAAGAAGAGAGGCTTGATCATCAATCTCTCCTCCTGCACTTGTCCTTGCTAGTGTCTTCAGATAAACATAATCCCCTTCTACTATTTATTTTTCTGAAAAAGATTGAATGAATTGAAATATAGAAGATTTTATTTTTGACCTCATGTTTTATAGAATTGAATGGCTGCAGAGCTTGTTCTTACATTTAAACTTTGGCCAATTCTAAATGAAAAAATTAAATTATATATTTTTATATGATACAATAACCTTTAGGTTTGCTTCCTTTCTGCTGGGCCAGAGGATATTGGGTCCTTTTGTACGTTTGTATCTCATCGTGAAGGTGAGATATTTATGAAACCTTTGTGAAAATTTTGTATTTTCAAAGTGTTCTATTAAAATATATGTATTTTTAAATGAGTAATGTTTTATATGTAACATTCTTCTGTCTATTGGTAATATCTAGAAATCTTAAAAGGACTTTTAATCAAACTTGAATTGATCATTTTTTTCTCTTTGTTATATTTTTTACATTCATCTCATATATTTATTATATTCAATTTCATTTTCATTTAATTTATGGCATTTCTCCAACATTAAGTTTAAGGCATCCAAGTTTCCCAAAATTTGAGTCCAATGAAATAGCTCTTAAAATATTCATTGGTAAATTCCATATATTTCTGAATCTTGTGGAAAATTAGCGGGTGCTCATCTCATTCTTCATCCATAATAGTTCATGAGAAATCAGAAGCTCTCTGAATTTATTCCATTCCATTTCAACTTGAAAGGCCTCTACACACACAAGAAAGCTTAGAAGTTCATGCATACAATGTGAAATCTCTAGTTTTCAAACTTTTTTGATTTTGTTTTGTTCTTTAGAGCAACTTGTTTAGGGTGTAGGATACTGAGGAAGATACTGCAGATTCAGGAGCAGATAATTTCTGTGGCCCACACCACTTCTTTGAGGAGAGGAATCACATAGAGAAAATGTAAAATTTTAGTTGACTATGAAAGGAAACGCTTATGTGTTTTTAAATACATGGATCAAATTTAGTTTGCCCACAAGATTTATTGTGCAGTGTAGTCCTTTGGCATTAGGCAGCCCGTGTGATTTTGTTAACTCTCTCTGTTTTGGTCATTACAACGTAGACAGTAAATTCCTAAGACGACTACACAAAGGGGGTGTTGTAAAAACAAATTTTTTTTTTTGTGAAAACAAATTTTAAAGTGGGTTTTAAAGGAAAAAATAATGCAAATTATTATTATTATTGCCATGAGAATGAATCAAATAGAGTTGATATTCCCTTTCACATTCAGACGCGTATTAATTACATCAGCAAGCACATTCTGAAATGCTCAGACAACACGAAATTCCAAACTTTTTGAGACTTTCAAAGTTTCGGTTTCATAGCAGCAGGTTAAACAGAGAAGCTGACATTATATCATTGAAGAAAAGAGTAGATCAAACTTGAATTCAGCAGCTCTATTTTCAGTTGAAGAATTCGTATTGCTAAACAGTGGTTTTGTTCCCTTGAGGGACACACTAAGCAAACTTTCTTTCTTTTACGGCCTTTTCTTAGGAAAGAACATGTGCAGATGGCCACGTGTGACCCTTTATAATGCTTCTATTTCACATGCAGTCATAAGGTTTTTCTACAAGAATTTCTGTCCGAGGCTAAACTTCACCCCTGAAACGTTGTATGTGGCTTCTCTAAAAATACTTACTGCAATTACTTGGGATTCCTTAATGTGAGACTTTGTGGGACAAGAACTGTCATTGCGTGTTGTGTTGTTACTTCAGTTCCCAACTCTACATTTTAATATTCTCAGAGCAGTTTTAGAGTAACAGTAAAATTTAACAGAAAGTCTGAAGCGTTCCCGTATAGTTCTCCTTGTCTTTACACATCAGCTGCCCATCCCGCTGTCAGCAATACTCGCCAGAGTGACATGTTTGTTACAGTTGTTGACAAGGCCACATAAGCATTTCTTTATCACCCAAATGCTCTGGTCTACATTAGGGTGCCCTTGGTGTACATTCTGGGGGTTTTGACAAATGCAGAATGACCTGTATTCAGCATTAAAGTGTCACTGAACCCTAAAACACGCGTGCAGCCCACCTGTTCCATCCTGCCCATTCCCAGTCCCTGGCCACTAATCTTTTGAGTGTCTTCATAGTTTTGCATTTTCTGTAATAAATAATTGGAATGATGGAGTAGGTAGCCTTTTCAGAAAAAGAATACTTTTGAATTTTATTGATTTATTTTTCACAGGGTGAAAAGGCTGGGGATCAAACCTAGAGCACATACTGGGCCAATATTCTACCACGGAGCTGTAATCTCAGCCCCAAACATACTTTTTAAAAACAAAATACTGAGATCAAAATCAAAGGATTCATTTCTAAACTCATGGAGCTTTTAAACTTAAAAATTAGTAATAATTTAAAAAACCAGAAACACACATTTTTCAAGGGCTATAAAATTGTGTTCTTTGCGTGGTGGCTAACATCCAATTTCAGGGGCCATTTTCTGGTCCAAGAGGGGCAAACTATCTAGAGTCTACACATACCTAGTCCCCCGCCTCCTGTTTTTTTTTTGTGCTCTTGGATAAGATACTTGCTGTGAGAAGATGCAAGTAAAACTTAAACATTTGAAAAAGTAAGATTTACTTTTTCACTTTAAGATTCAGTTTTACCATTTACTTCTACTTTTCTGTCAAGAAAGGAAATTTTCAATCCTTCCAGGAGCATAGCTTCTTAACGTATTTCCTGCCTGATTGGAATTTAGAAGACTCAAAGTTTTCAAAATTCATTGCTCCTGGCTGAATTTTTAATTACTTATTTTAGGTAAGTGTTCATGTTCTTCCAAACTACATCCTGAATAGTTGGTGCTCGTGATTACACTAGCTGCTGTGAAATAGGTGACAGAAAGTTCTCTCCTTTCGTTTTGTCAGAAGTGACTCCAGTGGACCTTGTTAGACTGTGGTGATTTCTCCCTGGCTATATCAGAGGTGTTAAAATCTCATAGTGGGAAGCTCTAAAATCTCATGGTGGGAAATACATTTTGCTTGGAGCTGCCAGCTAAATTTCCATGTCACAATTTGTAAACATTGTGATAGTAAAACTGCTTGAGAAGTCAAAGAGAACTGTGGAAAGAATCAGTTACATCTGTGAGGTTTGCTAGCTGTCAATTCCCAAGTGTTAAATACGGACGCCTGAGGCAAGACAGTGGAAATAGTTAAAGAGAGGAGAGATCTCTAAGGAACAAGAACATTAATTTTAATATCATTGTTTGGAGTTGGATTCAGTTCCATTGCAATAATAAAAGTGCTTTAAACTTTGTTCCCAGTAGTTATAATGCTAAGGCTTTCTAATTTTTTTCAAAAATTTGGTAGTTTGCTCTTCTTTTTTTCTTTATCAGTGGAATGTCATTTGCTTTGTGGAATAAATTTCAGTGCTGTTTGAGATGAGGAAGTGACAAAGCCAAGGGACATTGTTATGTGAAGAGGAAGTGGTTTTGGAAACTTGTCAATCACAGTCATGATACAGGAACCACTTTGGTAACCATTTCCCATCAGTACCAGCCGTTATCCAGAGAACAGGTGGTGGCATGCAGACCGGGTGTCACACAGAAATAAACAGTAACCTGCTAGGGGTGGGAGGAGGGAGATGGATCAAGGATGTATGTGCCATATAGAGTGTTTTAATTTAAAAGTCCAATTTTAAAAATTACTTATAAAATAGTAATCGGTCATCCCTAAGGTGAAAATATACTTCATTGGAAAAATATACTTAATAAAGTTTACATAAAAATAAAAATGTTAAACTATGTTATAAAGTAAAACTGATATATAGCTTAGAATCAATCATGTTAGTTATATAATTGCTTGATTGAAAATTATAGAATGAATGTACAGGACATTAAACACACAGAAAATATGTATCTGGAGGAAAAATAGCTTGTTAGAGTGTGATCAAAAGGTTAGGTAAGGGGCTGGGATTTAGCTCAGTGGATAGAGTGCTTACCTAGGAAACGCAAGGAAGGCCCTGAGTTCAATCTCTGGGACGAAAAAAAAAAAAAAAAGGTTGGGCAAGTGGAGGGGTGTCTAACAAAACTTGTTTTTAAATGAACTTCTAACAGATTGCAGGTGTTCTCAAAAATCTCACACTATGGGATATCTTCAGAAGGTTCATCACTCCACCCAAATTTTGGCACATATCCAGCTTCTTTTAAACAGAGCGGGCAGAAATGTTATCTTAACAGCTGGCTCCACAACTCCTTTAGGGTAGGGCTGTTTTTGTTTATGCAACATTCACGGGGCAGATGAGCCCCCAAGGGCTTGGGTATTGGCAGAAGTGAGAGTAAAGAAGAAATTGTTGGACCTCCCCAGCCAGGTGGGGAAGAGAGGCCAGGAGCAGGGAAGGTGGTGGTGGTAGAGGTGAGTGGGGGAGTCAGAGAAGTTAGAGGTTAGGATGCCCCATGGGATCAATCCGTCCATGAGACTCCTTTGGAGGAAGCGGCTGAAATCTTCTTCCTGAAGCCTCTCAATCTCCAAGAAATTTGCACTACAGTTAATAGGCTTCATTTTGTTGTTTGTTTTGAGAGAGGGAGTAGAAGAGAGACTTTCACTCCACATTTTTGGAGATACTAGAATGAATACACTGAAAAGCATGAGACACAGAGCAGCGGACAAAATTCAGCTTGAGGCCTGAAGTCATACCCAAGAATTTGGATAAACTGCAAGTTCGAGAGCTTTTAAATTTCCACGATCCATGGAATAGCTACTTGAATCAATCATATTTAGAATTTAAGGAACGAGGAGACCAGACATCAACATATTTGCACGAAAAAGCGTGGTTTCTTCTATGATTATGTGTGAAACTTCAGAAAGGAGTTTTGTCCATGCTTTTATTGGATTTGCTTTCTTATATTAATATGTAGTTCTTTATGTATAGGCATACTAATCCTTGATCAGTTATCATATGAGCAACTATTTTCTTACTACATGGTTCTTGTTTTATTCCTTTTGTAGTATTTTTTGGCGAGCAAAACTTTGAAATTTTAGTGCATCGAGTTTACTGATATATTTCTTTACAGTTTAAGCTTTTAGGGTCTTAAGAAATATTTTCCAATTCTGAGTTCTTAAAGATACACTGTCTTCAGAAAGTAACAAGTTTTATTCTTTCTTTCATCTGAAGTGATTTTATGTATGTAAAGTGAGGATGCAATTTTATTGTAGATTACTTTTTTGTAGTAACAATAATGATAATGGTTATCTGTGTCATGAAATTACTTTATCTAAAAGAAAACTCTTCATTTTGCTATTGTGTGATGTCTGTTTTATATTTCTTAATTCTACTTTCTTGATATTTCGTCATTTATCTGTGCATTTGCATTTCTCATGAATGATATTGAATTTTTTCAAACTCTCTTTTGTGTTCACTTAAGTGACAACAAAATTTCCTCTTTTTATTCTAATAGAGCTGTAAATTATGTTAGTAATTTTTTCCTTTATTAATTCAGTACCATGTTTCTGGAACCATTCCACCTGGTGCATGATGTATTTTGTTTTTTAAAGAATATTGTGCCTAATTTGTTGGATTTGTGTTTATAAGTGAGACTGGTGAAAAATGCTTTCCTATTTTTTCCTTGATATTAGGACTTGAGAGCTCCATAAATGTATTGAAGAAAATATCCCTTGTTTTGTTTTGTTTTGTTTTTTCCCTGAAAGTTTGTATAAGATAGGAAGGCCATTTGGGCCTGTTGTTCTTATGGGAGGGGGGTGTTTAACCATTGAAACTAATTTCTTTAATGGCTATAGAATTATTAAACTTTTACTTGCTTTTTGAGTGATGTTATTTATATTTTAGTAGAATTTATCTACATGGCCTACGTTTTCAACATATTTGACCTTAATGACCACCTTAGCAACTTACAAATCTCCGTAGCATTTATAAGTATGTCCTCTTTTTATTATAAATAATTTTTTTCTGCCTGTTCTCTATTTTGATTGATCTGATCAGAAGATTTTCTGTAATTACTAAATCTGTTTAAAGACTTCTTGTCTTTCTATATTTTTGCTCTTCATTAGTTGTTATTCTATCTTTTGGGGGGAGGGGTCGTGTAACCGAATCCAAGACCTTTGCACTGAGATACAGCCTCAGCACCGCCCCTCCACTTGCATTTTTTTTAAAAAAAATTTGTCAGGGTATTACTAAGTTGCCCAGTAGCCCAGGATGGACTAAAACTTGCATTCCTAGTACTTCAGCCTTCCAGAGTGCTGGAATTACATCTATATGTTTGATATTCTTTTCATTCTATTTCATTTATGTTTAATTTTCTATTCTTTTTCTAAATTTTGGGTGTTATTCTAAATTAATTAATCTAGGTATTCAATGATATATATTAAACCACAGTAGCTTTATCAACTTTCTCTTTATCAGCCTTTTTTCTGTTTCGGGCACGTGCTGTGTTCATTTGTCTTGATTTTTGGTGGGGCGGGTGCCGGGGATCGAACTCAGGGCCTTCTACTTGCTAGGCAAGCGCTCTACCCCTGAGCTAAATCCCCAAACCCCTGTCTTGTTTTTTAGATCACGTTCATCTATCCTTTCCTCATCGTTTTACTTTTTTTCTTCTCAACTTGCCTAGCAGTTATGTTTCTATGTGTATTGTTCCAGAAGCTATCTTTTGTTATCTGTGCACATAACCAAGTTTAGAATTAATCAGGATACTTTGTGAAAAACATAAGAATCTTAGAATGCTTTTTTTCTGATAATACTTTCCAAATTATATACCACTGGTATTTGATAATTTTTCCTTACTTTTTTGATCTAGAAATTAACATTGTTATTATTTTATATAATCAAAATTCAACCCTATCCTTATTTATGGCTCCTTATATGCAGAACTTCCCTTCAGATTATTTTCATTCTGCCTAAAATACATCCTTCATATTTTCATTATAAAGAATTTTGGGGGGACAAACTTACCGTCTCTTGGTTTCATATTCCCCATTATTATTTTTTTTTATTCCCCATTATTAAAGATATTCAGTTTTATCTCATTTCCTCAAAGGATGTGGAAGTTGAAAAGACAGACTCTGGAGGTAGAGTGGGGAAGGAGTGTGAAGTCATTATCTAAAAGGTGTGGAGATTCTGTTTGAGAAGATAAAAAAGTTCTGCAAATGGATGGTAGTGATGATTGTACAACTTTGTGAACCTACTTCAAGTCATTGAATTGTATACTTGAAGCTGGTTAGAACGGTGACTTTTATGTTATTGTGTACTACACACCACACACACACTCTCTCTCTCTCTCATATAGGACTGGCTTTGTGGATTAGTAGCCTGTGTTCAAATTATCTGTTTCTTGCAAAAAGGTCACCTCAGGCAAGTAAATTAACTCTGCTCTGCCTTTGTTAGCTCATCTGTCAAATGGAGAGAGATGATTACCTTCCTGAATGGCTTGTATAAGCACCCAGTGGGTTAACACAGGTAAAATACTTGAAACAGTGCCTGTCCTTATTCGCTGTTCAGTAGGTATTAGCTATTATTAGCCTTCATTTTTCCTAACACAGACCACTAGGTAGTGATAAGACTTGCAAGCACAGCCTACAAAGCCAGGTAACTCAGAGTTTAAACACCGCATTGTACCTGAAACTCTACACTTCTTTCCCTATGGCTGACACTCAATGCTTTTACATGATTCAATCTTAATTTCCAAAAACATATTTCACTGGTAGCCAGGTATATTAGCATGTAACATTGCAAATATTTTTTCCCTCTGTGTATTCACTTGGATAGTTTCTGTGGGTTATTTATCCCATCATTTGCAATCCATGTTTCACTCATTAATAATTTAGGGTTTTTAAGGTGGTTTATGAAAGTCTTACATTAGGTGGTGACTGTTTTATTTTTTCATGTGAGTATGATTGTACCTCAGTACTTGTCAGAAAACAAATAAATCTTTGGCTGCCTTTCAATTCTTGTAATAGCCTGAAGGTGCTTGTGAGTATGATGATTTTTGGCTCTTTTATGAATTTTTGTGTGGTTCCAAACAGAGGTGTAAATGTATCCTGGATTTAGTTCCTGTTCCTTTCTATTCTTCTTTAACTTGTTTTTGTTTTTTTCTTTGTCTTGGTAAGTGTTTAAGAAAAAAATAAAACAAGATATCACTGTAGATTATGAAGAAGTTATATAACATATTTAGTTTATTAATTTTAAGATTTTATTGGCCATCTAATACAGATTTTGAATATAGTTGGTAATCTTTTTTTTTTTTTTTTGATGCTGGGGATTGAACTCAGGGCTTTGTGCTTGCTGGGTAAGTGCTCTGCCACTTGAGCTAAATCCCCAACCTCTATAGTTAGTAATCTTTAAATATTTATTCAATATAAAGGTATCACTCTTATCTCTCCATTTTTTGAAAGCATATGTAACTGCAGACTTTGAAGTTGTTAACCTTATTTATCAGGCAGCCCAGGTGATTTTTTTTGTTGTTGTTGTTTTGAGGGGAGGGTTTGGTGCTGGGGATTGAACTCAGGGCCTTGTGCTTGCAAGGAGCCCAGGTGTTTCTTAAAGACATATGAAATGTTTAAAATATTTATATGTACATCGACTGGAAATACTTTACAATGAAATTTACCCATTTAGTTCGGAAAAAAAAGAAAACCTCTGTAATCACATTTGTAATTTGAAAATTACAGTGGAGACAGGAAGTACTAGAGTTGATTAAATCAGAACTCATTAACACATTAAAAAACACCAAAAAACCTGCCTTTTAAACACTTAGGGGACATTAGTGCTGAGAAGTCCCTTGACAGTAAGGAGCCGTCAGAGGCCCAACCCCTCAAACACTCTCTTTCCTGCTGGCCAGCAGCTTCATGTAAGTCCATCAAGGGATATTTCAGCTGGGACAAAAATATCCTTCAGCAACAAAAAAAAAGAGTTCAAAATGTTAGTAGAAGTTTTAATTGGCTCTTCTGCTTTTGTTTTTCTAAACAAGGCAGCCCATCCTAACAAGTTAGAGCAGGCATATTCATTAGTGAATGGAGGTTAGATATGCACAAATTCCTTCGTGTTATAAACAGAGCAAGATCTGGTTGCTTCTGATTTTCAAACCAGATAAAATTATGCCACAAAAGAAACCTCACTAGTATCTGTTGTCTACTACAAGTCTTATTCATGCAATATTTTAGCAGAAATTAAGTACACTATTAAGTAGGAGAGATTTCATAATTGTTTGTTATAGTTGTTGTTGTTGTTTGTGTTAAGACCTGTAGGGTTGGAAAGAATACAACTCACAATTAACATTTTAAAAGATGAAATATTAAATTTTAAAACCCCAAATTACTGAGTCATCAGGCTGCAAGGGATCTTGTTTCATCCTTTTATTCCATTATTTTGCCTTTTAGAAGGACTGTATGTGAAATAATTTAGTCAGAAAAGGTTATATCCTATTTTGAAAATAGCATCCAAAGAAACATGTAATATTCAGTTCATTTTTTTAACAGTAGATACAGATATTTGCCTTATAGAAAATAGAGAAAATCTAAACAGTTCCAACTCTCCTAGTTTTTGAAGGTAATGTCTTTTATTGTTTATAAATTTGCTGCCAGTCAAATTGTAGAGCCCTTATAAGTAATTCTTTTTTTTCCTGGTTGTTTTAAATATCTATGACTGTTACCCTGTTTCACTGTTAGCTACCTACCTATCATCTATCTATCTATTATCTAGGTACCTATGTATCTATCTATTTGCTATGAACTCAGCCAGCTAGTGAAATCCAGACATTTTTTTTTTTTCTTTTTGATTCATGAATGGTAGTCTGATCCTTTATGAATTCAGGAATATTCTCAGCTGTTATCTTTTTGAGTAATATGTCTTCATTCTTTTATTGTCATCCAGAACTCATTGAATTGATTTATGTCAGAACGGTTAATTTTTTTCTTCTTTGGCTTTCACATGTTTTTCATTTTCTTTACTTTTTGTGTCTCTGGTACATTCAAGGACTTGCCTTTGGATCTGTTCTTTCAGTTTATTAGAACACCTTACGTTATGTTTTATCTGCTTTGTAATCTGCCTATAAAAATTTACTTTTTATGATTATATTTAATTCTAGACATTTTAAGATTTAATTTCTATGCTTACATTGTTCAATTTTAGAAGTTTTAATTGTTGTTTGTCAGATATATCCAGTCCTTTCCCATTATATATTACTGCTTTCTTTAAGGCAATTCCTTTTTAAAATAATTTTAAACATACTCATTTCTAAAAGATTTACCAGCTTCTTCTTTTGTACTTAGGGAGGATTTAACCCTTTGGGTCACTGACCCTGCTAATCTTATGAATTTAATTTTAAACATTTCTGCATTGCAATTTTAGAGTACTTGCAGGGAAGTAGGAAACTGAGACACAGATCCTGGTACTGTAAGTCAGTTTCCCTTTTGCTTTTACCACATGCCCACGCTGTTTCTATTGCCTTGGGGTATTTTGTTGTTTTCACTAATATTTTGGCTTGGAAGTCCCTAGGCAAATGGGTTGGAGAATTTTCAATTGAAAACCCATCTGAGGTGTTAGTGTGTGGTTTCAGATTTTCGAGGCCGACTTACTGTCTTTTCCCCCCAAAACCTGTGGCAGAGACAGAGCTTCTCTTGAGTTGCTAAGTGAATCTTTTGTCCAAGTACATTTTCCACTGATAGAGAACATTTCGAGGACCCAGATTTACACGGGTATTATAGTTCTAACTTTCTGCTCTGTGGGTTTACTTTCTCATAGTTTGTCCCTCTGGGTATTTAATCTTGTGTCCTAAGTATGTTAAAACCATACGACCAATCCCAAGCAAGGATAGCTATCTGCGGATATATTCACTTACTGCTTTAGTTTCCAATACTCTCATTTATACTTCCATGCAGTTTCCTTTTTTGAACTTTCAACCATGGATTTAGGTAATTTTTTCCAGTATTTTTAGGTGTTTGCATCTGGATAATTTTTAGTTTATCACATTCCACCATCTTGTCAGCATATGTCATAGCTATTAATGGCTGCTTCCTCAAAAAGCCATATGAAGCTTTAAACTTACCTCTTCTTAGGCCAAATGCCATTCTTCTACTTCGTTTCTTTCTGAAGTAAGTATTGTTATGTTTACAATACGTTGAATCCTTACTATATTCACTGTTTTAATTATTTAGTTATCACAATGCCCCTAAAAATTTGAGTTTATGTGAAATTTATATGTGAGGAAATTGAGAGTCAGAGAGATTAAATTACTTGCCCAAGGTGTCATGGCAGGAAAGTAGCATTGGTAGGATATCAATGACTTGTCAACATCTATCAACTTGTCTGGTGCAAAACTTTTAAACATTTAATCTGTAAAGGACACTGAGAGAATCACTTTCAAGAGATGTTATTTGATGTGTGTTATCTGATATGATTGGGGGGTCGGAGATCAAACTCAGGGCCTTGTGCTTACTAGGCAAGCACTCTACACTTGAGCTAAATTCCCAGCCCTGATATGCTTATTTTTAACAGTTGTACAGCCTTCTATATTTGGATTTAGAATTTAGAATTAAGTATATATGTGTATATTACACATGTATGTATGCACACACAGAAAAATGCATCTATTTGTTTATTTAAATAATGACCTCTTCCCATTACTGTTTGGCTTTAGAATGTTCCTTATGATTTAGGAAAATTTTCTCCTTAATAATGTTTCCTAGCCAGACATTAAAATCAATCAGTGCAAGTTTACCACTAATGATAATTCACTAAGTACTTTATAAATATATTCCTTTACTTATCCATATTAGAAAGCAAGGCTGGCACAGTTGTCTGCAGAATAATGCCTACAGTGTTCAGCCCCTCAGTCAAGACTTTGTGAACTCGTTGCAGCTCCTTACTTCTCATCCTCCCAGATGCTATTCTGTGCTTCGTGAGTGAGAGGTGGGGCAGAAAGTGTCCCTGCTCACCCACCTCAGATTCTAACTTAGACGAGGTGGGGCGAGCTGCGGAAATAGAATTTAGAAGGTGAGAATCCAGGCTAGAGAGGGGACGCAAACAAGCTGCTTTGTGTGTAGTGAGTCTGCTGTGGGTAGGCAACCAAGTGAAGATGTCTAGGAGACAATTTGGCCTTGGGGAAAGGGACAGTGGAGACCTTGGCTCTATCTCCTCAATTATGGTGAGTTTCCTGGGCCCTAAGGACTGAGTATATAATGTCCTGCTGGGCAACTACTGTCTGCCTAGTGTTTGAATCTTTGAAGTTATTCAGTTATATTTTGCTTCCATGGTATTTCCAGAACACCCTAGTTACCTAAACCTTAGATCTCTTCACATTGTATACCTTCCGTTTTATCACACTACTTTGAAACTTTCTGCTTAATGTTTGTTCTTCTCATTGGATTCTAAGTTTTGGGGAGCAGGAATACCCAAGAAACACCTTATAAATGATAGTTGCTGTTAAATGAATACTTGTAGAATAAATTAGTAGATACTTGGTAATTATGACTCTAATTCACTATGGCATTACAAAAGCATACCAGATAAGGAAGAAAGTAGGACAGTTGTTATGGAGATAAGAGCAGCAAGAAATCAGTGCCTTCTCTATGGACTAGATCTGAAGGAAAATGCCATAAATGTATAAACCTGCACAAAATGTGCTTGTTTGGCATAGCTTATTCTCTAGCTCAGGAATGAACTGGAGTAAACTTGCTTGTTTCTGATCTTATTCTTTAGTGTGCTACATGCCTCAGATCCTTATTCATTTTTCACAAGGTTAAAAGGGTTATTTGGAATTGTACAGAACGTTCTTCCATCGCTATGAAAGGAATGTGTGTTGGCAACTCTCCCCTTAGCATTTATCAAAGTTTATATGTACTTCACTCAGTGTAAACAAAATGCTTCAGATTTACATTTCTTACAAACCTTGTTTATCATTAATAGTTTCACTATTTAAATGGTACAGAAATGTACATACTTTAAAACTATATTAGTTATTTAAAAGTGTCAAGAAAGGTAAAGTTTATGCAGTCTGCCACCTGCTAATTCCTGTAAACTCATTCCTCCTACAGATACTGAATTGTTTTCCATTATATTAACATTGCATGAATAAAAACCGAAGCCTTTTAAATCACAAGTTTCATAAGGTGTTGATTGGCCTGGAGCAGGGTAAATTCAGACAAATATTTATAGTGCCAAGAGTTGTGTACATAAATATTCTTCCTTGAAAATGTTTCCAGTGTACTGTTAAACTGCCAAGGTGGTATAATTTAACAGGTAAAGCAGTGAACAGAGAGCCAAGGGTCACTGAATTTGAATTCTTTCTCCATTCCCACTTTAATGTTTGATCCTGAACCCCTTGCGCCGTTCCAAAGTCAAATTCTTACTTTGTGAAATGGGGAAAAATTAACTGCACAGTGATGAAGGCACAGGCCAGGGCCCATGGTTATAGAAACTTTGGAAATCTAAGTTGTTACTAGATTGTAGAAATTTGTAACATCGCAATGTTAGTCCACCAGGGCTTCCATAACAAAATACCATAAACTAGGTGGCTTTTAAACAAGAGATAATTGCTTTTCATGGGCTGGAGCCAGGCAACCCCCAGGTCAAGGGGGTGAGGTCCTGCTTTCTAATTAATAGATATCGCTTTTTAGCTGTGTCCTCACATGGTGAGATTGGGGATCCCTCTCACCTCTTCTGAGGGCACCAGTCCCAACTACAGGGGCTCTGTTTTCAGGACCCAGTCACCTCCCAAGGCCCCGCTTCCCAGTGCCATTGCCTTGGGAGTGAGGATTTCAGCAGGTATATTTTGAGCAAACACATTGGACTAAGGAAATGTCCATTTACAAGGATATCAATTTGCACTTATTGTTAGTCCTCACATTTGCAAATTAACTCATAATAATCCTCATTACCATTCCTTGACTGCTTACTGTTATTCAGACACTATCTTAAGTCCTCTGTTACCTCATTTACTCTTTGTTCTAAACTTTCAAAGCACATCTTATTTTCCCCATAAGATTAATGTTAGAGAATGTGGCAAGCTCAAGATTTCCCACCTGGAAGATGGCAGAGCCAAGATTCAACCCTCTAAGATTCTGAAACGAGAAGTCTGGTTTCTTACACTCATACCTATCTTGTCCTCATGCTTTGCAGGTGAAACATCAGGGGCTTAGAAAGTTCAACCTGTTTGTTTGCTGATACTCACCTGCTAATGGGCCGGACTGGAATGAAAGCCCGCGAGTGTTTGACAAGGGAGTTTTAGCTATTTCGGATTGTTTCTCTAGTAATCTTCCTGTCCATAGTATCTTCCTGTCCAAAGTACCACTTCCTGTCCAAAGTACCACTTTTCTCTCCTGAATTACCAGGCTAACTGGAGTCAGAATACCCTGACCTCTCTAATCTTGAAAACCCAATCTTGCTAATGAATTCTACTTGAGGGGCTATGAAGATGGATCATGTATCAAAGGTGGAACCAGTTGCAGTTAAATCTTTAGGAATTCACTTCCCATAATGCTTAAATGAGGGATTTGTGTGGTAGTGTGTGGCTTTTCACCTCCATCCTAGTTCAGCCTGAGTGCAGTGAATAGTTTTATTTCATCCTTTGAGGCACTAGAGCCTCATTTAGTGTTCTGAAGTATACAGGTAAAAATACCTATAATTACATATCATTCCTGTAATGAAGTTGCACTAAAGTCTCTGATTTTAAAACTCAGTCAAACTGCCTATACTATGTCATTATTTATTAAGACGGCAAATACATTATTTCCTTAACAAGATAAATTCCTTCAAAAGAATTAAATATAGTGGCCAAATGATTTAGTTGAATTTTTTTTTTTTTACAACTTTGTTCATAAGATAGAAAGAAATTATGAGACAGTGCCAGGAACCAAACAATTTAGGTAGATTGACTTAGAATCTCCCACTTACTTTTTCCAGAGAAAGCTGCCCAATGCTGCCATCTTGCTAAGACTGTTCAGGAGACCATGCAGTGTGACATTCTTAGAGAGCATAAAACGATTAACCAATAATGTATCAGGTAGCTGTAAAGCATTCATTAGCGATATAAAGATAGCTTGGGAGAGTCCAGGATTTCAGCGTAAATGGATTTCTTCCCAATTTCACTCTACTTACTTACTACTTCCTTAACACAGAGTGTTATGATTGTTTCTAACTTAGTAAAATTTATTCTAAGCATGATTCCATGTGGAAAGAGGAAGAACCGAAAATTTCTTACTTTTGTCAAGAAAGTTCAATGCAAGCAGCAGCTACGGTTAATCTCTGTTCCTGCTGTTTTTGCCACAACATTAGCACCTTTTACTTGGTCCCTGTGCACCTTTAGTAGGCACAATAATAGCTCTCTAAAGGTAGGAATGGCCAGTTCCTTGCAACCTGTGCCTGTGTTAATTTACACGACAAAAGGGACTTTGGAGATGCGATTAAGGTTACAGACCTTGAGATGTGCATTATCCAGTTTCATCACAGCGTTCCTTAAAAGTAGAGAACCTTTTGTGGCTGTAATCAGAGAGATGTGATGTGAAGGCTCAAGCCATTATTGCAGGCTTTTAAAATAGATTAAAGGTGCCACAAACCAAGGAATGCGGGTGGCCTCTAAAAGTAGGAAAAGGCAAAGAAACAGGCTTTTCTCCCTAGAGCCCACAGACAGGAATGCAGCATCTTGCTGGTGAAACCTGGTGAAATCTGTGTTGGATTTAGGACCTATAGAATGGTGAGTTAATAAACTTTTATTTTTTTGAGTGGTTGAATTTGTGATCATTTATTACTATAGCAACAGAATACTAACACCGTGTCACTGTGCATGATCCTTCCTGATGGGATTCCATAAGAACTGTCTTTGGAGATGCAAGGTTGATGGATCAGGGATCATACAAAGTGGGGTGTGTGTGTGTTTGTGTGTGTGTGTTTGTGTGTTTATATAACTAATATGCAATAACCACTGCTATGATTGTCTCTACTTCACAGACGAGAAAGAGTGAGGCTTGAAAAGCTTAAGTAATTTACATAAATCACATATCCGCTAGTTGCCCCAATTATTATTTGAAACCAGGTCAATCCAGAGCAATCTGGAGTCAAAATTCATAATTGATCCACTTATACATACCATGCATATGTAAAGTGTTAGGGTTATTTTTCTTTATCAAAAGAAATTCAAAAGCAATGATGTTTATGAAAGATAGATTTTGTCATTTCATACCTTTAGCTACCTTAAATGTCAACTCATTCCCCCCAGCACAATGCCTTATAGGTACTCCACGTATGGTAATTAAATGAATGAATGAAGGCTCAGTGTTGTTGAATAGAAATAGTAGTACTGGGATATGTTAGTACATGTATTATATTGCATATGTATATAACTTTATACTGTACATGTATATACATAAGTATCAACATTGTTTTCATTGTAAAAATATCATAGAGACTATTTTGTGCCATGAAAATTGGGGATTCTAACAGGTTTCTTCTACATTTATAATATTTGAATTTATAATTATGTATTATTTTTTAAGAAATGATTTGCAGGTTATTTGTAGTTTATTTGTATATTTAACATCAGTAAAGAGTATAGTTACTAAGATAAAGTGATCAAAGTAGAGAGAATTTACATAAATTTAGACATGAATGTTTTTGCTCATTAAAATACATTTTAAAAGATTATTGAACAATGTAAAGGAAATTAAATGACCTCTGTTTCTTCAGGTGAGGTCTTTCATTGTCTTTTTAAAATTGCAAGTAGACGTAGAATGATAACAGTGTCTAGTAAAGCTATGTTCTTTTCATTTGAAAAATGTTCACTAATATTTTAAAGCAAACTTATGAGTAATAATGCAAGCTTATTTATCAGTTAACCTTTTTTTCATATTATTCCATTAGTACATGAGTATCAGATAACCTAAAGAGGAATGTGGACACTACTGAAGCTTCCATTTTATAAGGAAATCAAATACAAGCAAATTGGTGAAAAGGACTGTTAAGCAGTAAACTCTTCTTGGAACTGAAATAAACTTCTACTGTCCATTTGCTTATAGATATTTTGTACAAGTTCCAGTAAAGACTACCAAGTGAAAATAGTGATTCATCTTATTAATTAGAAAACTAGTCTGTGCTTTTATTAAAAGGTTGGTGTTTGACAACATGGAGAAATGGAGAGTGCTATCTTGCATTTAGCAGAAATTTTAGTAGCAAGTAACAGAATGTGCAACCAGATATTAAAACAGTTTAAAAATACTTAGTTTTGATACTAACGTGCTAATTTAATTCTGTAAAATTTATTAATATAACTGTGTACACATATTTATGCATATTCATAAAATATAATAAGGGAGAATTATGCATAATCAATTATGTCTAATATGGTGGAGCCCAAGTAATAAGCAGTTTAAGTTCAAATGCCCACTTTCAAGATGAAGGAGATAAGACATGTGTTTTGTATCACCACTGAGTGTATATTAGATATCTTGATTAGCCAGATCCACAGTAATCTGGGGAATTCAAGCCAGAAATTGATCATGGAACTCAATCAGATCAATGGAGTGCTAATTTACAGGGAGGTTGTCAAAATGGAAATGGAGCTTGGGGCCCAGAGAGTGAGATAAGAACAGCACACCAGGAAGAACTTCCACACACTGGAGAAAAGAAAGGGCTTTAAGACAAGAACACTAGAATTGGAGCCCACGAAAAAAGCACAGGTCTTGGCAACTCATGCTAATCACATTTGCACCCTCTTTTCTGTCCCCACCTCAATCTGAGGAGCAACTGTTTCTCTGCATTTCCTCTTGGGTATTACTTTCTAATTATCATTTGCTATTGTTACCTTCCTCTTTTACCTTCTTCTTTTGATTGTGACTAATTCAGGTGTACCTGTGAAAATTCTTCCCTAAGCATCCCTGTAGATTTGATTCCTTTTTCAATCTTGTGTATTTTTCATTCCCTGAAGATAGCTACATTCATTGAGCTCAAAATGTCTTATTAGGCTCCGTAACTCTTGGTTTGCATAAACTCTAAAACGAAGTAATATGTGCATTAATTATGCTTTGCCAGCTACTTAGAGTTTCTGTGAAGGAAAATGCCACTATTTTTAGTTTTTAATCTTAAGATAACTCATTTTGAAATGCTGTAAAACCGTAATGAATATACAAATCCATATATATTATTTAAACTATAATTTCCTACACTAAACAGTCATTAGATTAACATACATCTTTAGATCAGATCTCATCCCAGCTGTACCAAATTAGCTTTTCTGAATACTTTTAGTTTATGATTTGAGGCAATGCAGAAAGCATTGCTTTTCTAAGTTGTATTATAAAGTTACAAACAGCAATTTGACTTTAAAATGCCATCTAAGACATTTCCTCCGGTTGGTATTCACACAATAAAAACTCACACACTCCCCCAATTATGGAATACTGATACATAGCCTGATCTACTCATTTACAGATGAGGAAAGAGATATAAAAAATTGAGTGGTTTCAAAAGTTTTGAGACACTTTCTCCCTCCTTTCTTTTTTTCCTTTTAAGAAAAGTGACTGGGATGGAACCCTTTTGGTTTGGATAGCAATTGTCACTAAGAGAAATGTTCAACGACTGAAATGATGGCAATTAAAAATGAAAATATTGTTTTTTTTTAAACTAAGAAATGTTTAAGAGTGCATAATTCCAGTGGCTGTTTGGCAAGGTAGCTCTCATTTTATTTTTCACTAGCCTCTTTTCTTGGGGTTTCGGGTTCTAAAGGACATAACACAGGAGAAGCATTTTCACCTACCTATCCCAGTAAATGAATGTCTTTTTCTCCTACTTTCCCTTTCTAGTGTCTAGATTTAGGCTTTCTCTCTTTCTGATTCTTACATCTCTTACTGACTCTTTTCACGGACTTCACTGTACTAGTTATTACCGTTTCCTCTCTGACGCTTCCTTATTTCTCTCTTGTTGAAAGGGAAACCCTGCTGCTGTCATTACTTTTCTTTTTCGAGATTTCCTTTCAATTCTCTCCTTTAGCCAGATACCCAATTCCTAGCTTGCAGGGAACATGCTGATGGCAACATGTTTTTCACCTTTTGTTGTTCCAAATACTCAGAATGCTGCTCACATATCAATGATGATAGGTATATTGTGTTTATGAATTACTGTTCATCTTGTGATTTAAATGTAATTTATGTGCAAGAATACATTAGCAATCTCAATTTTCTCATGGTGTGTTGAGTCAGTCTGTGTTCTCTCAGTGAGTAAAGAAACAAAGAACGTAAGACAGAATTGAGGCTGGACATTATCTAACAGCATGATGCTGGGACTGTATCTAATGGAATTGTTTTTTAGCAATAAGATAAATATGTGTCACTAGTTTATTTCACTTAATTTAATAACATGACATGAGAGTCAAATTATTGAGATTTTAACATTGTTTCAAGAAATCATACCTTGAATTTCCATCACTCTCTTAGTCCTTCTATATTTAGACGAGGTGTTTGCGGGTAGAGTAGATCATGTTTTACTTGCCTCTGCTTAAGGTAGGGTCAATGTACTTTTTTAGGGTGTATTACATTGTGCTACATATTTGCATTTCAGCCTTTTATCTCAAGCTGTGTCCTGATTATGATGTATAACAAAAGAAATCTTACAAGTTGCTAGTCAGGTATCCTGAAAGCAGAATCGGGGATGGTGATTATTTGTGCAGATGGTTCCTTGCAGAGTGCATGCAGAAGCAAGGTGAGGGATAAAAGAGGCCAGGGAAGAAAGCTAAGCAGCTGAAGCAAGATTTCAGATGAAAACTGACCTCCCAGAGGGAGGCTATGAAGCTGGAGTGCCCCTCAGAGTTAGGCCCGTTTGGAGGCAGAGGTTTGATCTGCCATGCTCCCTGCCAGTCATTTACTGTGGGCTGTCTGGGGGTCAGAGTGTAATTGTCCAGGTAAGGCAGTTATCTGGAGCAGGAGCTGCCCTGGCCCCTCAGCGACCTCACAGCAGCTGGAGAATAGGTGCCTCAGACTGGTAGAGATGATTGGAATTTGTGTCGTTTAGCTTTTGTGGTTTGCAGCATAGCAAACCACAAAGAGGCTTAAAACTGCAGCAATTTCTTTCGTTTCAGCCTTCTTCAGGCTGGCCATGTGGTATGGCTCAGCTGGATAATCCTTCGGGTCTCAGTAAGCGTCAGGTGTTCGAAGCTGGGCTTG
>PVJO010019921.1:0-33180 GCA_004026905.1 Hystrix cristata
GGTGGCGCCATCCTGGGTCTTCCTGGGGCAATAACGATAAGGGTTACCGGCCACCGAGCGTACTCTCTGCAGGGCTCCCTCTGCGTGCTTCAGATCTGTCAGCTTGTCCATCCCCACACACCCTCTGCAGGATTATGGTCTTCACTTTAGAAACGAAGAACGCGGGCTGAAGGCGGCCAGGGAGGGGCTGCTGAAGGAAACAGACAAAGTGTCTGTCTGCAGGTTGCCAGGCGTGGTCAGGAAGACAAGCTTGTCTTCTGGGCTGGGAGGTCAGACGTAGAATCTGCTGCTCACCCGGGCTGGTGTTCCTGGACATGCTGTTGCCGGAGGTCGGACACTAAGGTTTTCTAACTGGATTTCTTTGTAATGCTGATGACGAGACTTCAGGTTTCAGCCCACGTGTAACCTTTCCTAGCAAGCAGCACCAGTCTCTGCAGCGTTTCATCTCAAAGGCCACACGTGGCTTGGGGGAAAATCTTGTCTGAAGATCACCGATCTTTGCTGTGGGTATGGGACAAGGGCTGTTGCCACGATGTGCTTTTACCGTAACTGCTGTAAATGGAAGAAATGTGGGAATTCTGCAGTGTTTTCTGGAAAGGCAAGCAAGGTCATCGCTTGGGAAGCTCGCGGGAAGGCAGACACTCGGGCCCTGCAGGCCGCGGCCTGGTATCTCATGGCAAGGACGCCTCCAGCGATCCTGTCCCTGCTACAGCCGGACAAGGGCTGCTGTGGGGCTTCTGGTCCTTCCCCAGACACATCTGCTACACTTTGCTGGATAAGACACGACTTCTGCTGCACGGGATTCAGTGATGTGGTTTCTTCCTGTTTGTTAATTTACTTTAAAACCATCAGATAGTGAAATTGACACTTTCAGGTGTCCAGTTCTATGTGTAAGGCTGGGAGAGGCAGTATCACATTTCAGTACGCAAAGCAGTTCAGTATCTTCCACACTGCCCTGCTGCCCTCTGCACACACACCTGCCCCTCCTACCCCCGCTAACCACCGATCTGGATCCTGTTGCCGCAGTTTTGCCACCTGTGAAGGGTCCTGTGATGATTGGAAGCGGGCTGGGGGTCATCTTTTGAGAGTCTTCTTCCGCTCAGCGCGGTGCCTTTCACGACTGGATTTTAATAGTATATTTTGTTCTTTGCTTCCCATCTATAAAGAAAATACCACGTAGTAAAATCCGGTGACTCCACAAGAAGAAGGTGATTTCACTGACACAAACATGGAGTCTGAGTAATCTCAGGACTATGTCAGTGCCTTCCCTCAAGGGCACTTGAGCTCCTCAGGCGGGGACTGGGCGCCACATTCACCTCCCAGACACCCGGCCTGGTATCCAGCTAAATTCTCTTTCTTAGGCTAATATTGTCTTTGTTTTTCCATTATAACGGATGATATTCCTCACCTGCCTTTGCAAATTGTGTTTTAAACACCTGTTCCATTCCACCAAATGCACAGTGGAGCTTTAACAATTAAATATCCTTTAAAAATGTGTTTTGAAGCCAAGAGCTCTGTAGACGAACTTAAAAGAAGTGAAAAAACAAGAAAACTCTAAAAACTCCACCCTAGAGTACAATCTTCATTTCTTCTTCCTTCCTTCCTGCACATCAGTTTCCCACCACCCTCCGTTTGACACTGGCAGCCCTGGGAATTGAAAGAACCAGGCCAGTTGGAAATTATTTTCTTCATATTTGATGATCTCAAAGAGTTTGTTAGATCTACTGCATTCCAAAAGACAGCAATAGTCTCTTATGAAAAACACAGACGTTGGAAATCATGGTGATTTTTAAAAACACCATGAATACATCACTAACGACTCTCTTCCATTATGTTCTTTTTATTGGACTTCAGTCACACACAGCAACCTTGTTTGAGGATATAATTCTTTTGCTATTAGACAGATAAATAGTTTTGTTTCTGGAGATTAAGACCATAAAGACTGAGGGTGTTTTGTGTTCAATTTCTTGGCTTCTCATCTCAGAGTTTTCCGAGGATGGAGTCTGCTATTATCAAGTAGGTCTTACTGGGAAATGAGACGGCATCTTTGCCCCATGGGAGTCATCATGGGATCTGGTATTGTGTCCATGCGCCTCCCCACAGGCTTACTGGGACACTTTGCAATTCAGGGAATAAGAAATATTTCAGGGAAAGTTGTGCTGATTTCCATTCACATTCTGTGGGACGCTTCAAGTGGCAGTTGATCTGAAATGTGCTGCACGTTGGTAATTTGGGAACCAGTATCTTCAAAGCCATTACATGCAACTGAGAGCCTCTAACCTGATTAGTGCCCGTACAGTGGGCACCGGTGCCAGTAAGCCCTGGTGCAGGACGCTTGCCTTATATTCTCTCACTTGCCCTTTCCCCAGGCCCAGAGTGTGCCCTCCACTGTGTCCAAGCAGGGACAGTGTCCAGACATTGTGCGGCTCTCCTGTGGGCAAAAACCACACTGAACCACACCTCAGAAGCCCGCTTGGGTGAGCAATGGGCCTCAGCTAAGTTCATTCATGAATAAGGATGACTCGCCCGACATAGTGAGGGAAGAATTTGGGGTGGCATCACAGGCTCGCTAATGGAATGTGATGGGGGAGCCTTGCAGAGGCCGAGAGCAACATGGCGGCCTCCCCTTGGGCATCCAGGGGCAGGCCGCCACGCCTATGATGAGAGCCTTGGAGGAGGGAGAAAGCAGCTGGCTGTTTACAGACGGACACGTCTCCCAGTGCTTGAGCCTTTAGGCTAATGGTGCAGTCCCGGAGGACACGTGGCAAACTTTTCTTCCAAGGTATCTTCTGGTAGTGTTTTCTTATTCTCCACCCCACATGGGCCATGGTGCTTCTCTTCCTGGGAGAGACAGACACCTTCCTTTAGCAAAGTTGTCTGATCTGCAAGATAGCACTTTCCAAAGATCCAGAGTCTGGAAGAATGTTTTCATGTTGACCTTTTCATACGAACTCTCTAGAGCCTCACTCATCCCAGTTTACAGAGGAAGACTCTGAGGTTCAGAGAGATTTTGCAACTTGTACAAAGTCAAATAAGAAGCAAGAGACAGCGCTGAACCTTGAGTAGAATCTTGTCGCTGTGCCCTGCACTTTCAACCGCTGGCCAGTGGAATCCCTCCGCAAGCAGGGAGCCGAGGTCTAGGCAGCAGTATTTGGACCAACGAGCAAAGCTCACTGACAGTGTGTTCTGGTAACAGAAGAGGGAAACACATGCGGTAGTAATTAAAAACGAGAGAAAGATAAGTGGACTCACAGGTCTGCCAGGAGGCTTTGATGAGCTCTTTCCTGCTCCTGCTGAAGTGCTCTCCATTCATACTTCAGCAGGCCCACAAGAGGCTTAGTGCTTCTGGGATGTTTAATACTGAGTTCTTCGAACAAATCAATTCTGTGTGTGTGTGTGTATGTGTCTGTGTCCACGTGCGCACGTGTGCACCAGTGCTGGGGGCAGTAGGGAATCAGACAGGAGTGAGCCAGGCTCCCTGCTCCAGTCTTAGGAGCAAGACTGACCCATTGTAAACGACATCTTGGAACATGAGGCAGAACACCATGAGGGCCATAACTGAATGAAAGATTAAGTGCTGTGAGAACCCGAGTGAGGGAACTCACTCCAACAAAACTCATGGACGACTTCCGCTGGAGAAGAGCGTGTTAGTTAGGGCTCTCTAGAGGAGCTAACTGAATGGGAAATGTGTATACTTACGTGAGGGGATTTATTAGGTAGGTTTAGGGGATTGGGGGCAGGAGTGTCCACAGTGGCCATCTGCAGGATCTGAGGCAGCAGAATCCACCATGACTGTCTGTGGGGATCAAGAATATACAGTGGCCGTCTGTGCACTGAAAGCCGGAGCACCCAGGGAGCTCCACGCAGGAAGTTAGAAGCCAAGAGCAAGAGAGGTCAAGGACGAAGCACTAGTCCAAGGTTAAAGGCCCGGAAGCTCCCCGGAGAGTCACAGGCGCGAGGAGTCTAAATTAGGAGGGTGAGGAATCTGCAGCCTGATGTCCAAAGGCGATGATGCCCACTGGAGCTCTTTGGAAATGGGGATACTTCCTTCTTCCCTTCTCATCCCGTCTAGACTACAATCCTTTCAGGCCTTGCTGCCCACATCCAGGGCGGGTCTTCCTCACTCAGATTCCTGACCTACCTGTCAGTCACCCACAGACACACCCAGAGCTGCGCTTTGCTAATCTGCTAGGTGGCTCTTGATTCATTCAAATCAATGTATCATGATTAACGGTCACAAAGGGATTTGTGGCAAGCCGTGAAGGGCAGTAGGATCTAGACCAAGAAGGCTCAGGGCCTGGAGCAGCTCAGCCTCCCTTCCACGTTCTAGTTCCCCAGGGGAGGGCGTGTAGCAAGGGGCCGTGAACAGCCGGGAGCAGAGGAAAGTGGGCAGGCAGGAAGTAGAAGGTCAAGGAAGGGTTGGGAATCGAGATGAGTTTTTCATGCTTTTGTACTCAGGGACATGGAAAGGCTTAGATCTAGTCCACCAATCCATTCTCCTTTTTGTTGATTTCTTGAGGGAAGTAGAATCATGGATTGGAAGCTAAATATGAATCTAATCAGGCCCAGGAATACTCAAGAACCTTCAATAATATTCGTTATGGAGTTCTGCAAAAACTCCTTTCACAGTGAAGCCTGAGTTGGGCTTTAAATCGTATAAAAAAATTGAGTCTGAATTCTGCTCAGATCCTGAATTGGAATCTCTCTCGATTCTATAGCAAGACAATGACCGTGTCACTCAGGCTACATATGGCAATGTGACATGGCGGTGTCCATGGGGAGGATAACAGGACGGGCAGATTTGTACCTTTAATGCATAATAATTTGGCTCCCGAAGAAAATTTGATATGAAAACTGACCTACACCAATCGCGTCGGTATCTCGCTGTCTAGCGGAGGATGAAGCAGGAGGTTCAGGAGAAGTGGCCGGGGTTCCACGGCACCGACGGGGTGGGAGCCTCCCCTCGCCACAGGCAGCTGTGGGTGAGCAGCGGGGTGACCTCCACCCACTGAGTCCCAGGACACAGGCGGGGACGGAGAAGCTTGACAGGGCTTGGGAGCCTGGCCAGGAAACGTGACCGGTCCACCGACCTTAGTTTAACTCTACGACATTGGCATATTATTTCCATTTTACAGATGATAAAAATGAGATGCACAAATGTAATTTGTTTAAGGAGATGCAGCCAGGATCAGAGCTAGGCCCCAAGGTTGGGTTTGTCTTGGGACTATATTCAGGACTATAGCACTGTGTTGATTTTTACAGCAGTCGACTCCCACCTGTAAGCGGTGAACAGAGATCCTTGACTGTTCTCCTCCCAGGCTGTGGTGGGGATGGAGGAGTCAAGTGAATGACTGTGAAAAAAATCCTAAGAAGGAGGGAATTATTATCTTATTCGAAGTCTGGTGTTTTAAAATATTTGTTGAATAAATGTGTACTTCACCGCAAAGGCAATTTATCTCTCTAGGATCCATCTACCTATTAACATTTTAAAATTCTTTTGAAGGATTGTTCTAAGATATAGGACAATTATCTTCTAGAAAATCTTTTAGTAAAAGAACTTCCTTCCAGAATGTGGTTGATATAGAGGCTCTGAAATGGCTCAAAATGACCTTGGGTGACCTTCATAAACGATCGCAAGAGCTCTCTCTCATCAAGCACGTGGCGTGTGTCAGGAATGCCTGTTATTTCATTGGGTCCTCCAGCGACCATTATAATTTTCATTTTTTTAGAGGTGAGGGGACTTAACCGTTAAGAGGCAGAGCTATTCATTCGAATTTATCTAACTGCAGTCATAAAGTCTGAAAATATTTGTTGCCTTAGACTGAGAGTGCAGCTTTGGGGCACAGTTCAGGAATAATTTATAACCGTCCCCTTTCTACCAAGCCAAGAAAAGAAAATGCATAGCCCTGCCTGTTAGAAAAGCAGTCCTCAGAAGGTTTGGTAAATCAGAGCTCCAGCAGCCCTGTGGCCCTGAAGGCCGAGGGAGGGTTTGGGGCCCTGCTGGGGTCCAGTCCCCCGGGACACTGGCGTGCGTCTCTGGCTCTTCCCAGATGGCGCCACATGCATCTGGCGAGGGTCTTGTTTTCCTCCCTGGCAGAGCCGAGTCTTGTGTTTGTGTTCGAGTTGGGCAAGTTTCCACACGCGCCTCTGGTCTAGCGTTGAACAAAGCGGCGGCGCAGGGAGGCCCTGGTGGCTGAGTCGGGGCGGGGTGCCTGGCTTCTCCTTAAAGGCCGCCCCTCCGGGCCTGGCTTCTCCCAACAGCCCTTCTTCGCAACACAAGTCTGGGCGTCCCTCTCCCGCCAAGACAAACACCGTGGCAGGCGGGAGGAGAGACGTGGGAGCCGGATTCCACAGCCTGTGCTTCGGCTGCAGGATCAAGAGCGCTTCACCTCGCTCGACATTGTTTGAATTTTGTAGAGCAAACACTGGAGTTTAAGTTACATCCTCAGATTCAATATTTGGCACAGGCGACTCCTACTCGGTGTCCCTGTTAATCTCTGACAGACGCAGCGATGATGTGACAATGGGGTTTTAAGAGTTCATTCGTGTGACATCACCTCTTTTTTTCAACCAGATGAGAAACTGAGGCCCAGGAAGAGAACTGATTTACCCGGGATTATGTAGCTGTTAGAGACCGGGTTGCGTGGAAGTTAGGGCTCCTAACTCCCATTTCAACTCTCTCCGTCTTAATTCTGCTTTTGCCACTATCAACATTTGACAAATAAAGCTATTTGTCTTGGATCAGTGTGGAACCACATTCTTCAGACATGATCTGCTAGTAACGACGGTATTTACTGTTGCTAAATATCTGGACCTCATTTACCCGCATCTGCCGTGATGTGGTTAAGAATGCAAATTCTGAGGTTTGCTGGCTTTACGACTCAGCTGCTCCCCTCCTGGCTGATTCTCTAAGGAGACTCTAATGCCTCTTTGTACCTCCGTGTCCCTTTTCACCGCGTGGGGTGCTAACAAACCCACCCGAGAGAGCTGTGATAGCTGAGAATGTCCAAAGCTAGAACCCTGGCAGGCATGTAGTAAATGCTCAGTAAATGTTAGGTATATGTGTTAGTATATGGGGCCTCGGGGAATTTTAATTTTGGCTCTGTCGCTAATCAGCCCCTCTCTGTCTGTGCCTCAGTTTATTCATTTATGAGAAAAAATTCTTAGTGCTTTGCTGTTCAGCATGGAATGAGTTTATCTGCACGTATGTGCTGTGCCACAGAAACACCTATTCACTTAATGTATTCATAGATGTTGAGTATTTACAGAGAGCTGACTGCACCAGGCATGCTGCGAGCAAGACAGACACGTTCTTGATTTTAGGAGTTGGAGTTTGTGGGGGAGACAGAAAATTAAACAAGCAGTTGCAGAGGAGGATAATTGCTGTGAGAGTTAAGGAGGGTGCAGCGAGGCACCCAGCAGGGGACTCACACGGTTGGAGGGGGAGGGGCGATAATTGAGTTGAACACGGTGCCCTGGGAGACTCTGGGGAGCTGAGTGCTCCAGGAGGGAGCGGAGAGCAGCCGACAGACGCTAAGAGAAGAAAGCGGTTCTGTTGTGTTCATTCTACTCTGCGCACCCCCGGACCTAAGATGTGCCTTATTTTTAGGAAAGAATGGTTGCCTGTTAAGCTATAGCATGAGATTTTCTTTCCGTGAGGGTTTGTTAGAGTTTGACACTTTCTGAAAGATCATTTTTATGCTGAATTGGATGCTTTTACCACATAGCACACTCTCAAATATAGCAAAATAAATATAAATGTAGTACAACAAATGCATGAGAAACAAGTTACTTTCAGGATTATGGACACTTCTTTTTTATAACCAGATTCATCTGCAGACCCTTTTGGAACCAGAGGCCCAGACTCACTCCCAAATTTTTTCATACGATAGAGTCCAGATAACGCAGCCTTTCTTAAAAGAGTTCACAGATGACGGAAAACCCGGGGGTGGGGCTCGCCGGCTGGGTCCGGGAGTCAGAGAACTTGCCTGCTTTTGATTCCTGTCCCTTCGCCACCTCCCCGCAGCCATTTGGTCCCTGGGGGTTAAAAGGCTGGTCCAGGGTTGTGCTGGGATTTTCTTCTCAACTAACACCTGTTCTAGAAGTTTTGAAGCTGGCGCTTTTCGTGTTTGTACATATCGAGAGAAGTGGGTGCAGCTGCTGCCCGTTCTACAGTGAATCTTCAGACAAATCTCCATCTCAGGGGCGCGAGGCCTGTTTTTAATGTGTATCTTGAAAGATGATGAAATATGGCTGAAGTGGTGTGTCCGTGTTCATGTGAGCATGTGTAGGCACATGTGTGTGCATGTGTTACTGGGAGCAGGGTGAGGTGGGGAAGAGGTACCTGTTGTTAGATTCAACATCGTAAGATATTTTGAGTCTATTCTCAGTGTTAGTTAAGCTGAGTGACCAGAGGAAGCTGGCCCTGCTGCAGCGTGTGGCCCAGACTGGGTGGGAGCTAGAGGAGACTGAGTGGATTCGGGGAAGAGGCAGATGGTAGAGGGGGTCTACTGTGGGGATTATTGTGGCCCAAAGAGGAGAAACAAATCTCTCTGACCTGCGAAGCTCTTGGTGGGGGCTTCACTAGAGAGAGTGCTAATGAAAGCTAGCCAGCTCTCCCCGACTCCTAGGAAAAGGTGGTGTCCCAAGGGAGAAGACCACTCACAGAATGACTCCTGGCTTCCACTTGGAATAAATATCCCAGATACTTGAAGTGTTGGTCAGTTTTTCAACACTGTGATGGAACACCTCAGCTGCACAGCCTCAGGAGGGAAGGCTGGGCTTGGCTCATGCCTCAGCGCCCTCAGTCTGGGCCGGCCCATTTCCCTGCTGCGGGCAGAGCATCACGGTGGAGGGAAGGGAGGGCTGGGTGAAGAGGAGCTGCTTGCTTCATGAACTCTGGGCAGCAAAGATGAAGAGGGAAGAGGCTGGGAAAGAGAGGAAAGAGAAGAAAGAAGCTGGGACCAGAACATGTCCCATGACACACACCCTTCCGCTAACCCCCCCGTGTTTCCATCACCTCGAGGTGGTGCCCTCGCTGAGGGGTTAGAGCCTTTTGGCCAAATTGCGCCCCAGAGTCCAGTCAGTAACCGACCAAGCCTCACTGCAGTGGGTTTGGGGGGCCTTTTAGGTAAGAGCCACAGTAATGAAACTTTTCCCTTGCAGAACTAAATTCTCTTTCTGATGAAAATGTGTTTCAACTCAATACAAATTTACGTGTCTTCTTATACTGGAGGCTATTGAACATATATTACGACCATTTTTTCAACTGAGGGCTACAGTTGAAAACATCAGTATTAATTAACGAACTGGGCCGCAGTGCAGTGAGTTTCAGAAGGCTGTTAATGGGTTCTTTAGAACAATTTGCCCTTGTATTTTTTTAATGATGAGTCTTAATACTTGTGTCTCATCCTGTGGCTTTCAAAGGATGTTTACACCTGTGATTTCACTTGACCCTCAGCAAAATGAAACATGCAAGAGATTCATTGAGGGAAATACCTGTAAAGCATAAAGAAGAAGATACATGAAAAATACTCAAGACCGTCAATCATCAGAGAAATGTAAATTAAAACCGTGGTGAGGTACCACCCCACACCTATTAGATTGACTGTTGTCCAAAGACAGAAAATAAGTGTTGGCCAAGATGTGGAGAAAAGAGAACCCTCAGATGCCTTTGTGGAAGTATAAATTTGTACAGTCATTTTGGAAAACAGTATGAAGATTCCTCCAAAATCTGAGAATTACTGTATGACTTAGCAATTCCCACTTCTCATTTTATACCCAGGGGAATTCAAGTCAGTACGTTGAGGGGATGTGTAGCCCCATGGTCACTGCCGTTCATAATCGCCAGGATTTGGAAACAACTTTAGCATCCACCAAGATATGAATGGATTAAAAATGGATAGTATATATACAAATAGAATATATGCAGCTTTAAAAAAGCAGGAAATCCTGTCATTTTGGGCAATATGGATGAACCTAGGGGACACTAAATTAAGTGAAATAAATCAGGCACAGTAAGATGAGTACCTTATAATCTCACTTATGTGTGGATCTAAAAACGTCAAACTCACAGAAATAGTTATAGGAGGGCTGGGGACAACCTGGGGAGGATGGGAGGATGGTGAGAAGTCCATCAATGTGTACTAAGAGACCTAGAGTGGGAAGGAGCAGAGAGGGTTGGGAGGAGAGGGGACAAAAAAGAATTAAGACATTTTAGGCCCATGTACCAACTCCCCATGATGAATGTAGTCATTATGGACTGCAAACATGGACTAATAAAAAAAAATTTAAAAAGACTTAGGTAGGAGGAACAAGTTTTGGTGCGATATTGGACAGCATGATGATATAGTTAAAAATAATATATTCTATATTTCAAAATGGCTAATGGAGAGGATGTTAAATGTTCTCCCCACAAAATTATGGTAAATATTTGTGGTCCTAGATATGCTAATCAGCTTAATTTGATCATTCCATAGTGGCTACATGAATAAAGTCATCATGTTGTAGTACCAAAATGTGCACAATTATTGTTAATGAAAAATAAAAAAAAACCTTAAAAATAAAATGAAATGAAATAAAGAGAAGAGGGCACAGCTGCCAGGCAGGGTGGCCCGGGTTCCCTGCTCGGCCGCAGGGTCCTGGCTGGCAGTGCCGCTCAGCTCCGGTCCCACCGCCTCTCTTAACCAGAAGCAATCCGACGAGGCGTGGCCCTGCAGAATGCTGCAGCATATGCGCAGAGTGGGGTGGCTGCAAGCCTCTGCCCACCATACCCTTCCTGCAGTTTCTTCTTTTTTAAGGGTGATCTTAGCAGCAGCTCTCTGTGAAGTGGGCAGAGCAGGGGCTACTGGCCCCTAACCCTGATGTAAGGGCTATTGTAAGTTTCACAAAATTAAAAGCGACTAGAGTCATTTGTATGTAAATGGATGTTCCTTGAGAACATACTATTAAGTGAAATAAATCGGACACTTATGAGTACACATTGAACTGTTTCTCTGATATGAGAAACCATGGATGTAAAAAAGGAAAAAGAGGTATAATAGATATAATCTAAAAGGAAGATAATATTCCAAGGAGAGGAGCATTGGGAGGTGGGGAGAAGTGGGAAGGGAAAAGAGGGATAGAAAAAGGAAAGGGAATTCATGGAGAAATGTGAATGTACCTGCTGTAAATAGGGATGAAGGGAATAGAGGGGAGGGGTGCGGAAGTGGGGGGAGAACCAAGATGCATCATGTACAGGTACAAAATAAATGTGATGAATGTAACCATTATATGTACATGGTACCAATACATGTTCTTGGTTAAAAAAAAAAAAAAGACTAGTGTGACAGCGGCAGATCCCCAGATTTCTTCGTTGTTGTGTTGAGTGAGTTTTAAAGCATTTTGAAACCCCAGGGGTGATCGTTTTCAAAGGTGGATACCACTGCTTGCTTTCATTCCTGTAGGTCGAACCGATCCTTCCATCTGGAGCGGAATCCATGGTGCCTCCTCTGGAGTCTGGGCTGGTTCTCTGCCTGGCTTTGACCTAAAGGATGCAGCGGAAGTGTCTCCGCTAAGTGTCTCCTTAGCAGGACAGGCCCGTCCTCTCCTCTCTTTCCAAAGGCAGCATCCTGCAAACACTCTGACCTTTCCCTACTCACGAGGGCACATCAGGCAGAACCAAACTGAGAGGTGCTCTGTGGAGTGCTGACTGGTACTTGTCAGAGCCACAAAAGGTCAACGTGAGGGACTGTTGCAGCCTGGGAGAGACCGGGGAGAATTCACCGTTCAGCACAATGTAGGGACCTAGCTTGGACCTGGGACAGAACGAGAGCTTAGGAGGTGAACTGCCAAAATCGAACAGGATCTGTAATTTAGTTAACAGGTTGCAGCATGGTAATTTCTTAGTTGTGATGATGTGTCAAGGCATCTCAGGTGTTCACAGAGAAATTGGAGTGATATTGTCCAGAACTCTCTAATTTTTGTAATTTTTATGTTAGTCTAAGATTAGTTCATAGTAAAAATTAAAAAAAAAATAGTCTGATCATCCTGGCGTCACTATGGTGCAAGGAAGCCTAGATTAGCCTTATAGAAAGTGCCCTGGAGAAAGAGAAGCCATGTGGAGGAGCGCTGGGGTGCCACACGTGTGTGTAGACCCTCCGGTGAGCATCCAGCCCAATGAGGTCCCAGTGGATGCAGGCAAGTGGCTGCCTCCAGGCTCTGTGTCGGTCCAGCCTTGCCTGCGCTCCTGACCCACAGCGCTGTGAGTATGAGGAGCTGGAAGTCAGAGAAAGCTGCCCTTTGCTCCCTGAGACAAGAAGCCTCCCTCCGCAATCTGCCCCTTCCTCTGTGACTGATTCCCTGTTACATCTCTGTCTAGTCACTTCCTGCTATTTCCCCTGCCTCTACTGAGACCAATATGGCGCCCATTTCTAGTTTCACATTGACTCCTACTTACAAATGTGGAACTCGTGTCCTGTATTCTGTCTTAGAGCCACGAGTCCTTTCTGGGTCTCTTTTTAGAGACGAACTTTCACTTGAACTCAGAGGTCTGTCTACACTCTTAGTCAGTTCACTAAAACTGACTTTTGGAGCCAGTCACAACTGGACTTAAGTACGGGCTCTATCATTTGTTAGCTGTGTGACCTCGGGTAACTCATTTTACCGCTCTGAACTGGGGGTTCACATATGAAATGGGGTTAATAATAATTTTCTGCAAACATATAAAAAGCAATCAAGGGATGGAGCACGGCGCCTGGCACAGTTCTTGGCACATGGCAAGTACTTGGAGTGGTCATTCCACCCACTTCGCTGTGTGCTCTCTGCCCAAAGAGCCGTTATTCTTCATTCTAATAATGTGTGTGGAGGTAGGGGATGGAGGCTGGATTTTGGGTTTGTTCTGACCCAGAAAACCCCTGGAAGTTGTTGTGATTTTTGTTTAAGATCAAGGAAAATACATTCACCTTGTTCCTTCGTGTGTTCTTTTCTTAGAAGTGGAACTCGGTTAAAATTCCTGGAACAGAGAGTTCAGGTTCGCTGGCTTCTGCTTGAGAGCTTCAGCTGGGTCTCTCCATTCAGCATGTTGTTGCTCGGTCTCCTGCTTGGGCAGATGTTTTACTTATTCTTTACTTAATAGGTTAATAAGTACACTTTGCTTCGGATGCTGAAAGACTTCGTACAACTTCTGAGACTACACTGAATCAGTATGACTACCTAATATTTTTTTGGGTTAAGGTTGTGGGACACCTGTGCAATCTTCATATAATTTCACAGATAATTTACTATACCGGCATAGGTATAGTAAATTTACTTTTATGGCAGAGGTCAAGAGATCAAATTTTGGTGTCAGATAAATGTAGATTTAAGTCCTAGGCTGTGGAACATTGAGAAAATACCAGATTCTTAGTGTGCTTTGAAGCAGTTCGCTAGTGCCCTTAAGTCTCGGGTGGCCGGACAGGGCCTCAGCGGCCAGCGATCACCATGCCCACGGTGTCTTACACCTGGCTGTACTGTATCTACTGTGTTCTTATTTGTGCCTCAGTGTGACAAGTCCCATGCTCGTGATCTGTAAAATGGCACTAACAATATTATCTACCTCACAGACTGGTACCTACACAGAGTGCTTAGAACTGTTGTATAGTAACACTGTATGCAAGTAGTTACTGCTGTTAGCGCTGATTATTCATAGATAATACATACGTATTATCTATGAATGTTGGTAATAATCCAACACCCTGTTATTTTGTTGTTTTAAGTCTTTCCTTCTATTCCAACTACCTTTGCTGTATAACAGATGATCTCAAGACTTAGTGGTGTATAAGGATTCTTGGTTTCTGTGGCTTAGTGATGTGAGGGACAGCTCAGATGAAAGGCTCATGGATATTCCATGAGTTCCAGTCATTGGTGGAGCAGCTGGGGACCAGCAGTTGCCCGTCTCCTATCTCTTTGTCAGGCCATCTCAGGGTTTCTCCGGGTCATCTCTTGACATGAGCTAGTCAGGCTTCATCACAGCATGGCAAGCCCAGGACAGAGGGTAGCTTGCGTGGTAACCGCAGGCACCAGGGGAGAGCTTTGGGTGGACAAAGAACTCTCACCCTTGGTGATCTAGCTTTGGGATCTACTTGTACTGCTTGCTGTTGGTTGTAAGTGGGTCACGGGCACTCAGATTCATCCTACCTGTCAAGGTGTAGAATGACGAGTGACATTTAAAGAGTTAGAGGAAAGAGAGATGTTGTTTGGCGAAATACTCTGCCACACATGCACCTATGCTGCCAAAATCTCTAGCATTTGAAAATGTACCATGACCTCACAAAAGCTGAGAGCTGCCGTCCTAAAATCAAAGAGCCTTTTTCCAAGCTGTCTTTTTGTGCCCCTCTTCTCTGTGTTAATACTGTTGTAGATTCTCAGAAAGACTTTCCTGTCTATGATTCATCTGCTTGCCCATGTTGTGCTTTCTGCTTTTCTCTGAGTGAGCATAAAAATTTCCCTTAAAAATGCTGTTCATTCCTAATGTGGCTGGATGGACATGTTGAGTAAAAAGAGCAAGTAGATGGAGAGCAGAGCCCCAGACGAATAATGGACAAAGGAAATGAACAGAGATGGGAAAAAGCAGCATGGGCAGCATTGGAGGATGTGTGAGAACCCAGAAAAGAGACAGGAAAGCACGGAAATCAAATCAAGGATTGTGAAAGAATGAGGAAAACTGCAGCAATTCCAGGCATCACCACAAGCCTGTTTTCTACTGAACCTAGAGTTCAGGGGCGGTTTGGGGGGATATCCATGAATTACCAAAATTATGTGTGAAATTAAATGTAAACGGGGAAGAAGAGCTGTAGCACTTGCCTAAGCTGTGTGGCCAAAGAGGTTTTCAACATGATAATATGAAATCTGCCCGGGGAGAAGGGCTGGTCCAGTCCCATGCAGTAGGCACAGAATGACTCTGGAAAGCTGAGGTCGCTCGTTCAGGACTTGAAATTGTGAGTCTTTGTCCCTTCTTGGCCACACTGCTCTTCTCAGTCCCCCGGCCACCATGCTGTCCCTCAGTTGTAAGACGGTGTATCTGCTTTTACCCTTTTGTCCAGTTAGCATTCATTCTTCCGATGACCCTATGTCCTCACCTGTAGCAATCGCCACTGTCCCCTCTGTTACACACGTATCCCAGCCCAATACATACCACACACTCACACACACATACGCGAGCACCACACACACACAGCTTTGTTCCTTTTGGTCCTTAGAGATGACAGTTTTCTTTCCATGTACTTGGTCTGTGAGATCCTAGAGACCGACTCTGCTGTTCCTGGTGCCCGAGCATGCGTGTTTCGTAGAGCTGATGGCTAATTTCTTGGGCAACCACCAGATGGAGGCCCTGCCTAAAGAACGTACTTGGAGGCTGCTCTCCCGGCTTCCTGTTCCAGAGCAACACATGAACAGGCCCCAGCGAAACCCCAGTCTATGTGAAAAGTTCTGTGATTTCTTCTTGAGGGGTGCACTCCCTTTCTAGCTGCTCCAGCAATTCTCCATTCTCTTACTATCATAAATTAGAAATTTTCTTACTCAGAAATTGCCCCCAAATAGGTCACTTAGTGCCATGGTTCATCACACTCAGACAACTCTAGGAATGTTTTATTTTCTCAGTGCACTTTCCCCCTCAATGCCAGGACAGCAACTCATGTCTTTACTCTCCATTTCTTGGGCTGCAAGTGCTGCCTGTCCCGTGAGGAATTCTTTATTCCTGAAAGAAACTTTGCAAACACAGGTAGCCCTTGCAGGGTGGGGTTTACAGCCTACATGGCCAGTAAAATAAACAAATCTGAAGGCAGCTCTTTCTGGAGGGGAAACGGAGTTTTTCTGACTCACACTGACTGTTCTGTGTGGAGACGCTTGGGTTGGGCACAGTTTTATTGTGAGGATTACTAGGAACAAGTGTGCATTTACTCTGCAAATAAAACTCCATTCAAGTAGATACAGGATAGATTGATTTAACAAACTCTCAGCTCACACATATGTGGCATTCCCATCAAATAAAGCTTCACACTTGGAGCTTTATGGACCAACTGACAGTTCGTGGGCATTGACTGTTTCTCTTTGTGTTTAAGAAAGCAACAGCTTTGCATGTGACAAAGAATGCTCTGTGCTCCCCAGTGTGCGGGTGTAGAATCGAGTGACACATGTTAGCCGGGGAGGCCTGATGCCCGCCCTGCTACAGTGACCATGGGGGCCAAAGGCTTCTCTCTCCAGTGCCCTCGGTCCTGGGTTGGCTCCCTGCCACTGTCTAGTTTCCCTGTACCTCTGTGCCTCTTGCATCAGGAGCAGAGAACATTCGACAGTGTGTCGGCTGGGCACACCCTGTGGAAGGATGGTGGACCACAGATGGTTCTGTTGAGCCTGATCAGGATGAAGGAAACTACTCGTAAGTAATTAAACAGGAATTGAATGCTCTTGATTAGAACTGAAGGATGGAAGATCCGTGGAGCCTCAGGAAGCAGCCGGACAAGCCTGAGGTTTATGCAGGCAAGAAGCCACTGTCCCTCCAGGTTGGACGGGACCAAGGGAGTAGTAGGTGTTATCTGAGCCCAGGCTTGGGCACCAGGCAGAGAAGGGACCATAGGAACCCCGATGACAGAAATGGGGCCGTGGGAAGTTACCTTCTCTTCCTGAGATGGCGCTCAGACAGAGCGGGGGAAGACCTGGCTTTTCTCCCCGTGGCTTTCCAGTGTCACAGTGGTCCCTCCACTGCTGAGCTTAGCAGAAGGCAGCTGCCAGGGTGGTGGTGGTGGTGGAGGGGTGGAGACTTCTCCTGCAGGGCCTCGGCCCTGGGGACACGGCCAAACTATAGCACTAACAGCCCCAGGACAAGCATGCAGGTGCACACCTGCAGTAAGTGAAACAAGTCCGACTGTTTTCCTTCCAGGAATTGGGATTCGTTATTGAAACAGGTGGCAGGGACTCGGGGCTTTGTCTTTGGGGGTCATATAGGGCTGGAGCTGTGGCTTGTTGTTATGTTTTTGCTCGACGATACTATGGAAAGAGGGAGGACAGCCGGAGACTGAGGGAAAGAGAGAGACAGAGAGATAAAAGATGGAATGAGAAAGGAGCTGGAGATGGAAGAAGAGGAGGAGAAAAGAGAATGCAGAAGAACAAAACAGACATGGAGGAGAAGGCGAGACGGGACCACGCCATCCTGGAAGGAGAAACAGCATAACCCAGTTTCTCAATTCTAGTCACGGCCCTTCCTTCTTGAGAAAGGTCTGACTTTCTTCAGTCAGCATCTGTGATTATTGGGCTGTGGGGTCGATTTCTGTGACTTGGAATTTTGAAGTCTTGCGCTTCTGTCTCCCGTGATCTTTGTCCTCAGCAGCCGGGATCCCCTCCCTTGAATCAACCTGCAGACCTGCAAGCCCAAAATGTCCTTCCCCCTCCCCCGTGCTCAGATCAGATCTTAATGATTCGCACCCTGAAGATGCTGGGAGTAATGTAGGTTAGTTAGGTGCAGCCATCTGCGGGCTCTTTATATCCTTCTAAGTAACAATGCTTTCACCTCTGTGTTAGCAAGTTTTCCTACAACGATCTGATAGTAATAAATACTTTGGGCTTTGTGGCCCAACAGAGATCTATCTTGCTGGAAGCACTCATTTCTTCCACCGTAAAAGGATGAGTGGGTTCCTGAAAAAGGTGAGCAGGATTTTTAGTCCTGGGGCTATCGAGTTTGCAGACTCTGGTTTTAAATTCCTAGGAATAATTGTTTGCTTCTTTACTTAGTTTTTATTTCTTTACCCCCAGAACAGTTCTGAGCTTCTCTGTGATGGGGAACTAGGCGTCTGGCCTAGCACATAGATAGAAGCTGCTGGAGAGTAGGGGGCCAGGGGTATGGCTTGTTCACTAGATCCTGAGTCCAGCCACAGATTTTGCCTCGGACGGAATCTCAGTAACTGAGGGTTGATACTCTCTGTACGACCACTGGGCTCTTCGCCAGCCCCGAAATGTTGGTGTTCCCTTGAGTCCTAGCCGAGGCCGTCTTCTCTTTCTCTTTGCCATCCCCAGACACAAGATAGCTGTTGAGTAATGCTTTTGCAATAAAAAGCAAACAGCAGAATCTGACTTCTGAAATTCTTATTGCCTTCATAAAGGTAGATAGCTAAGGTGTGTCAGAGATGGTGTTGGATTTGGAGTCTGTGGGAGCCAGGACTACATTTCAGTGCTATCACTCATTAACTGTGTTGCCCTAGCAACTCGTTGTCTTTTTTAAACTTAATTTTAATTTTTATTAGTCCATGTTTGCACTGCGTAATGATCACTTTCCTCGCGGGGAGTTGGTATTTGGACACCATACATCTATATTCTGTTTTCCTCCCTTTCTCTTCCCCTCCTTCCTCTCTTCCCCCATCTCTTGGTTCCCTTCCTATTTGCAAAAGATCTATCTCCTTGTTTCCTATTACCTGTCTTTTATTTTGCTCTTTAAATTATTTATACTTCAGGTTTCTCATCTAAGAGAAACCGAGTGATGATATTTAACTTATGTGTTTGATTTATTTCACTTGATACGGTCTCACAGCTTGTCCCCTGAGGGCTTCGCCGAGACCCGGGAGGACTGGGATGAGGGAAGGTGACTCCCGGAGCCCTGGAAGGAAGCCCCGCCTTTGGGGTCTGCAGTCTGGGGGCAAAGGTGACAAAGTAGCCTCCAGGAGGACTAAGCAGTTGGAATTTGGGATCACATCACTGCAAAGGAGGGCTCTGGGCGGAGCTGTGATTTCAGTCAGGTACATTTGTTTTCTGTTCCAGTGTGGAATGGAAACAAAAGGCCTACAATTTTGTAGCTTCTAAATGTGGTGACACAATTGAAACAGTCAATGAGACAACTGTTTTAATAAGGCGCCGTGTAATAAAATGCTCATCAAATAAAGTTCTTTTTGAAGGAGGTCTTTTAAATAGAGGCAAAATTATAGCGATTGAGGAATGTTTGAGCTAAATTTTTATATACTTAATCAGCAATATAAAAATGGCAGTGTCCCCCATTTAGCAGAAACTGCACTAAATTTTCTAGTAAACTCACAAAGTATTTTCTGAGAAAATATTCCAGTGGTCTTACTGAAAAAATCGATTAAAATCATTAATTTCATTTGTTAATTATAAAATGCAACTTTGAACTTTGTAGATGATTTTGTGAAGAGATTACAGATAACATTATGTAAAGAAGCTATTCGGCCGCACTCTGGTGGTACAGTACCAGACCTGGGTGTGTGTCCCAAGATTAGTCTGCTCAGTTATTTTTAAGTGTTCGTTTTATTAGTTTAAAGAAACTTTACAGTTATTTAATGTGCACAGAGACATAGCTTTTAAAAACAGGAATATAAAAATAGTTTTTAAAATTAATCAGTTTCGTAACAAAATTATAGTTAAAACCACAACTTGTCGATCAGCAAGTTAATTTAGGAAAACTAGTAAGTCCGGATCCCCCGTAGGAGGCTCAGAAGTGCCTTCTGCAGAAGTCAAGCGGCCAGGAGGGACGCGACAGCACTCTTGCCTGGTGCTCCCTTTAGTCTACTCGCAGACGGATGTCTCTCTCCCCAGCAGGGGGATGCGAGCCGCTGTGTTCAGAAAGACTTTCTGTACTTCTTATAGTTCCAGCATAGCAGACTACTCGTAATTTTGTTTTTGGTGCTGGATATGGAACCCAGGGCCTCAGGCTTGACAAGCGTGTGCTCTCCCATGGAGCCGCACCCCTAGCCACACTGCTAGTCATTTTAACTAACATCCAGAGATTGCCCAGAGAACAAATTTGTAGGTGTCTGCTGGAGAGAATCTTTCCATTTCTCTTGCTTGGACTCTGGAGCATTTCTGCAGAATACCTCTCCATGCTGTCCAATGATATAACTAAACCAGGAAAGATAAGAGGAAATTGGCTGGAAAACAATGCTAAAGCAATTAAAATGAAAATAAAGCAGGATGAAACAAGTAAAACCAGATCATGATAAGGCTCTAAGACACATAGAGATAAGGAAGCCGTATAAATAGTAATAAAGAGATGAAATAAACCGAGGACAATGAAAATAGAGCAAAAGAGTTAAAACAAAAGACAAAAAAAAGAATTTAAAGAATAAATCCTGTTAAAAAGATATGAAATAAGTGCAGGCTTCAGTTTATAAAAACCAAACCAGTTAAAGCGAATGCAAACTTGGCAGTTATAGGAATCCTGTGTCTCACCCTTGTTGTGAAAACAGTCTCAGCCCTGCAGATTAAGCCAGACTCGAAAAGGTGGGGTTCTCCCGAGGTCCCGCAGAGGACCCCAGGGCGGGTCAGTGCTGGAGGGGAGGCCCTCCCCTGGTCACAAGCACATGAGCCCCGGATCATGGTGCATGATGACACCCTGGAGAAACCATCTCACCCAGCCTCCTTTCTGCGGATCTGTGAGGAGGCCATCACAGAAGGAGAAGGTGGAACTGGGTGATGGGGTGGAGAGGTGGGGCCGTATGGAACCTGCCCAGCTGGAGATTGCACCATCACCGCCTTCTAAGGAACGTGAAGTTTGGGAACTGGCCCAGGTGTGTTTGGTCTACTCTGTGTGGCCCCTTCTCTCCTGGGTAGCCCCGTTCATCAGGGGGAAGGAAGCAGCAGGGTGGGCCACGTCCTGGCAGGCCCTGTCTGTGCACTTCCCCTGGTGGTGCTGGGGATACCCGCCCAGCTGTCTCAGGAAGGGGCTGCAAGCCTGGGGCTGGTGGTGTAGACCGAGCCATTGTAGAGAGACTCGAAGACCTGCTGGCCTCTCGGTTCTACCAACTCTGGGATGAGGGACTATCTTAATTTCCTACTACTGCTGTAAAAACTGTGTGTTTACAGCACTCTGAAAAAGGGGATTGAAGAGGACCTCAGAAAATGAAAGACCGAAGATTCAAATGTTAAAACAGAAACAATTTACTGGATGATAAAATAGGTAAAACTCTTGAAGATATAGGCGTGGCAAGTACTTTCTGAACAATTGCTCAAGAAATGACATTAATAATCAATAAACGGGATCTTTCCAATTAAAAAGGTTCTGCACAGCAAAGGAAACAACCAACAGAGTGATAAGACAGTCTAAAGAAAGGGAAAAAAGTTTTTCTGTTATTCCTTGGACAGAGGGCTAATATCTAGAATATATAAAGATCTTAAAAAAAAAAAATTAGAACACCTTCAAATGAAAGACCCAATCAAAAAATGGGCAACTGAAATGAATACTCTTTTCAGAAGAAGAAGTACAAATGACCAATAAATACATGAGAAAGAACTCAACATCTCTGGCCATTTGAGAAATGCAAATTAATAAAACACTGAGATTCCATCTTATTCCAGAAAGAATGGCTACCATCAAGAAATCAAAGAACAACAAATGCTGGTAGGGGTGTGGGGGGATAAAGGGACCCTTCTACAATCTTGGTGCAAATGCGAACTACTACAACCACTATGGAAATTAGTATGGAGATTCCTCGAAAAACTAAAACTAGAAATTCCATTTGATCCAGCTATTTCCTTTCTAGGTATCCTCCCAAGAGAGTGAGAGACATCATATTACAGTGACACGCATACCCATGTTTATCACAGCACACTGCAAAATACTAAATCTTGAAAATGTCCTATACACCCATCAACAGATGGATGGATAAAGAAATGCACAATGGGGTACTTCCACAACATAAAGAAAGGTACATTTGAGGCATTTGTATGAAAATGGATGCATCTTGAGACATAATGGTAAGTGAAATAAATCAGACACACGAGCTTCAAAAGGGAAGGGGACCAAGAGATGGAGGTGGGGGGGAAAGGGGAGCGAGAGGGGAAGGAAAAAGAATGGAGATGTGTTGTGTACATGGATCAACTCCACATGACGAATGCCAACATTACGCACTACAAACATGTGCTACTAAAAGTAAAAATTAAAATATTATAGTGAAAATTCATTATAATGAATCGCTCACACTGAAGATGTTCTTCCCCTCTCGTCTTGGTGCCCACCTCTCTCCTGGTGGGAGCTGGAGACGGGGGCTGCCTGTGGCTTCTCTCCGTGACGCATGCTTGAGGCACTGCGTGAGTGCTGGCTTGGGCTCTGCTTTCTTCTGGAAGTCCCCACAGTGTGGGCCTCTGGCTGCTTAGAAGGAAGAAGGGAGATACGTTCACCAGGCAAAGGCACCTTTGGGCCTCACCGGGTGCCGAGTGCTGTGCTGGGCAGTATAGAGTCGTGGCGAATAAGATTGCTTTCTCTCAGATTACGGATTTTATCTAGTTACTGTCTTCCTAGCATCTAGGCTTCATCAGTGCGCAGGTTTTGTCCTATTTACTGCCAAACCCCGATGCTCAGGTTTCAGGGTTGATGGTAAATTCTCCATACATTTTCCTAGTTAAGGGAAACACACTTTCCAACACTTCAGCTTCTCATTTTCTTCCACCAGAATCCTCAAGACAAGGAATCACAACGCTTGATTACCAGTTTGGAACAGGCATAGGGTAGAAATGGAGATATTTTAGGAGGACTTTGTCTTCTTTGAGTGGCTCGGCGGTTTGTTGAGGGAGTAGTTTACAGAAGAGAGCTACAGGGTCACCTCCCAGGGTGATACTCAGTATGTAGCCGGCAGACCTGCCTTATCAGAAAGACGTAACCGCGTATCCTGCAGCGGGGCTCCTCCGGATAGAGCTCAGCGGATTTGCGTCTTGGAAGCCGATCCAGCTGCCCAAGGCTGAGCTCGTTGGGCATCCCCACGCGGCTGGAGAAACCAAGGGAGGAGATAGTGGACTGGTCTGGCAGGAGGAGGATGCGAGCCTCTGCTTGGGCAGCGACAGTGGGGGTGGACCGGGGTGTGCAGAAGCCAGCCCAGTTTTAGATGTAGGCTCAGAAGCATCCGGGAAGCAGACCCCGGAAGTGAGTGACAGGTGTGGGTGCTTGGAGGCGATGGGTTTGGGCAATGCGGTGGACACTGGAGCTGTCACTGAGCAGGAGCTGGGCCGAGTTGCTGCTGTGGGGGATGTGGGGAGGATGTGGCGTTCGTGCTCCTGGGGAACTGGCCCTTCGGCTCCACTGCAGGAGTCCGTGCTTCAGTGCGGGGCTGCCGGCCGCCATCCCGCTCTGGGCCTGCCCAGCCTAGATATCCGGGAAGGGTGCAGACCCGATGGGGACACAGCTGTCCACCAAGTCACTTCTTGCTAGCCTGCCAGGGCTTCTGTGTGTGCCTTTTCTTTTGTTAAATCTGGAGCCCTTCGAGTTTAATCTCTTTCTCCTCTACATTAGGTCCAGATTTTTGAGGTGGCATTTAAGATCACACGAATCATGGTGGCTGCTTCCCATTCTGTGTCCATTACTTGTGCTTTCTTCATTTTTTTCCCTTCCAAATAAGCTTTATAAATCCCATATTCTTGTTCCATTTATTCTGATTCTACAGAGAAGGATTTCCTGATAAGACAATAAATGAAAGGAGAGTACCAAAAAGCAAACAAGCAAACAAAAAACCCCCAAAAAACAAAAAGGGGGAACCATTAAGTACTTTCTTTCTCCTCCCTATCTTGTCCTTCTCTTTTTCCTTGTTTCCCCTCCTTCCTCTCATATCAGAAAGCGCTGCTTACCGTACGGTAGCCTAACTACCCTTGTGTACTAGTGTTTCCTGAAATAAAAAATAGGGGAGTTTTTAAAATAAAAAATCAAGTGATAGGAAGTATCCAAAATTTTTCTAATAAAATTTAGATTCTGATTCAGTCCAAATTCCTTTTCATTCAAGTGGTTGGAACAAACTAAGGGGCTCCTCAGAGAGTAAAACAAAGTATTAAATAGCAGAAATCTTTGTGATGATTTAATATTAGAGCTCACTGTTTTCACCTTTCTGCTAGACTCAAAGCCAGAGGCAAGCAAATGTGCTGAACGTAGAAGTGTGCTTTAGAGGTAGTTGCATTATTTTTACATTAATGAACATTTCTTTTTGAGAAGTTGTAGCTTTAGCACCACTGAGGGCAAAGGTGAGAGAGTGCCTTCATGTCCGTGTGTCCACGTGTGCAAACCTCCCCCACATCTCTGCCCACAGTCGTATGTTTGCGGTAACTGACGAACTTACCCTGACACACATCGTCACCCGAAGGCTGCAGTCTACACAGGCTCGGAGCGGAGTACTCTTGCTGCTTGTTTTGAGAACTATTAACATCATCGTTCAACCCCGCACTGTCGGACAAAATCGTTTCTGTCTCATAAACGTTTTCTGTGTTCTATAAATCCATCTCTCCTTCTCCCTAAACCCTGGAAGCCACTGATGTATTTCCCTCTCATGCCCATCCCAGAATCTCGTAGTTGAAATCACGAACCACAGACTTCACAGAGATTTCATTCACGTAGCCACGTACACAGCGATATGTACTTAGTTCCCTCCGTGTCTTTTCGTGGTTTTACAGGGGATTTCCTTCTAATGCTGAGATACATTCTGTTGTCCAGATGTAGCACAGTTTATTCACCCTTTCCCTCACTGAGGGGCATCTTGGGTTTGCCAAGTTGGGGCCATCATAGATAAATCGTGTGTGCAAGTCTTTGTATGAACATATATTTTCCATTCATTGGGGTAGAAAAACAGGGAGTGCGATTGTGAGATCACTTGGTGCAGTTAATTAAAAAAAATCCCAGTACTCTGTGATCTTTAATCAAATCATGGTGTCAGCCAGGAAGAGTAACTCATCCAAAATAATTTCACTGGAGAAATATTAAATAGTTATGGTGCAATTTCTGATTAAATGTTTTAGAGTCTTTTGACTTCCAAGTATATTTTTTATGCAATTACTGGATTTTTTTGTACGAAGAATTTCGTCCTGAGATGACAGTCATTTGATAACTGTGGGTCAGAAGTGGAAGAAAAGAAACACATTGAACAGAAAGTATGTAGTAGTCAAATGTAAAATTACCTTTTGAGAATGAGGGAGCTTTTCTTCCACATCTTTAGTCTCCTCCTGGGGCTTGTGCAGATCCAGTCTTGCTTTTATCTCAGCATCTTAAACGCCTTTCATCTTTATCACCCCTCTTATGCTTAGTTACTTAGACTTAACTCGTTTCTTCTTACATTTTTTAGTTGGAAATTTCTTGACCAACATCGTTGAAGAATATTTTATATACAATAAACTGCAGCCATCAAAGTATAGAGTGCACAGATGAGTTTGGACACCAGGAAGGCCACCTGACCTCTCTCTGCCCCAGTCCCATACAACCACCGAATACATAGATTGGTTTTCATGTAGATGTAGATCAGTTTGCATTTTCGAGATTCCTATATAAATGGAATCATTCCACGAGTTCTTTGTGTGTGGCTTCGTTTACTCATTATAATGTTTTTTTAAAAAATATTAATCCATGTTCTTCGTGTATCAGAAGTTTGTTCTTTGAACTGCAGGGCAGTATTGTGTGACGATAGCACACTGTTTATCCAACCACCTGCTGACTGGGGATGTGGTATCTGGTACCCAGTTATTGGCCATTGGCTTGTGTAAACAGTGCTGCTATGAGCCCTTGTGGGTGAGTCTTTGTGTGGACACGTGTCTTCACTTCTCTCAGGAAATTACTTGTATATCTAGGAATTAAATGGCCGGCTCACATGGCAAATGTATCACAGGTTTTTTAGTGAGGATTTGTATGTGTGTTAAGGACATTAAGAAAAAAACTGATTTTAAAATTACCCGGTGTTCACTATTTTGGATGCTTTTTTGCTTATTCTTAAAGTTCTCTGTTTCTCTTTGCTATCATCTCTCCAAAGTATAAATAAAGAATAAATAAAAGATAATAGGGAGTAGGGAGACAGATCTTTCTCAGAGGGGAAGAGGACCAAGAGATGGAGGGAGGAGCAAGGGAAGGCAGGGAATGAGGAGAAAAAAAGGAATTAAGGTGTGTTATATACAGTACCAACACCACATGAGGAATGTAAACATTACATACTGCAAACATGTGCTAATAAACAAAATGATCTTAAAAACAAAATCAACTCCATTCAGAAAGAATTTCCTTAAGCAAGCATGTCTGTTAGTGGGGATCATTTGGCAGTAGGTTCTTTTAGTTTACTTCAAGTGAAAATAGCTTTTTTTTCTCTACTGTCATTCTTAAAGGACCTAGAATTCTAGACTGACAGTTTTCTTTTAGCAATTTTAAAGCAAATTACCCATCTTTTGGAGCCAGTGCCCATGCTTTCTGGTAAGTTTATAGTTATCTGAATCCGTGTTCTTTTTCCTGTAACATGTTTATTTCTGTTTGTTTGAGATTTTTCTCGTTCTGTTGGGTTTCAAGCTGGATATGTTTTTCTTCATATTTACCTTGCTTAGTATTGACTGCTTAGTATTGACTGAAATCTGTACATCGGTAGATATTTCCATTAGCATGCTTTGATTATTTCCTTTCTTTCTGTTGAACTAAAATAACACATATTCTACACACTTTGGACTTTCCCTCAAGGGTCCTGAAGTTGGTGTATTGTTTTTCAGTCATTTCTCTTCTTTAGCATAGAAGAGATTTATCAATCGATTAATCTTGAAGTTTACTAAATATATATTTTTGGTTAATGTTTATGGTCTTAGCCTCTTCAGCTAACCTTATTTCAGATGTTCTGTATTTTAGGTGTGCTACTCTCAGTTTCGTTCATCTTTAGCTTTTCTGTGTCTCCGCTGACACTTCCTCCCTCCTGAGTCTTTGGAGCACATTTCCCTTCATCTTTGAGCACAGCTGTAAGGACTTCGAGAAAGTCATTGTGTGATAACCCAAAATCTGGGTCAGCGGCCCGTATTGTCCTGGTCTTGTATTTTGGAGAATTTGGATTACATTCTGCACACTGTGAATGTGTGTGTCAGGACGCTGCACCGAGAAGTGTAGAGCTAGGAGACACTCCGCTGAAGGCAGCCGAGAAGCCTGGCTCGGGGGCGCTGGACTCCAGATCTCAGATCTCAGATCTTTGGTGTCTGAGGGGTTGTTTGTGCCGACCCAGAACAGTTTGGAATTCGTGCCCGTCCTTTGCGATCACACAGACAGTAAGACCCAGAGCCCCGCACTGAACTGAGTTCCACCTGACCCTAGTAGATCAGGTAGGACCTGAGGAAGGCACAGTTTAGGACGGGCACAGAAAGGGCTTTTTCCTTTTTGTTTTTTGCTAAGATCTGGTCTTGGCAGCCTCAGACATCAGTTCCCGTGCAGATATTTTGGATGCCGCAGGACTGAGTTGGCGTCATTGGAGAAGAGTTGCTTAAGAGCACAGCACTGTGAAGGCCGATGCGCTGTTTACAATCCTCATCTGCTCATGCTTTTCTCTAGCGGGACCTTACGGTGAGAATTTAGTTGCCTCTCTCCAGCTGTCCCTTGGTGTTGTGGGTGACTGGCTGCAGGACCCTCAAGTCTTTATGCGAGGTCACGTAGTAGTCGTGTGTAATTTACACAAATCTTCCTGTATACTTTAAATCCTTTCCATATTACTTACAACACCTAATATAATAAATAATAATATAATAATTTTTATAGTGTGTTGCTTAGGGAATAATGGCAAGAAGAAAAGTCTGTGCGTATGCGGTAGAGTCGCGATCTTTTTCCAAATATTTTTGACCTGAGTTTGGTTGAACCCATGAGTATATATGGAGGACCTACCACGTGTGTGTGTATGCATGCAAGTGCATGTGTAGTGTATGCACATACATATATAAACATACATAATACATACAGTGTTTACTAAGTGTGACTCACGGGTGCGACAATAAAGCGGTCCCACTTTTGTTCCTACTGTCCCTCTGAGTCTTGTCGGGGAGCCAGTTCCTGCCCTGCCCTGGATGAAAACACATTTCAGTCTTGGCCCTTTTCTGGTTGCGTCGAATCACAAGATGCCATTTCTACCTGCTGATTATCATGTTCAGGCCCAGATAATAAGAACAAGGTCTGCGTTTGATGTGAATGTGGGGCTTCTCCCCCTGCCCTTCTGGCCGCGCTTCAGCTAAAGAGGAGCAACCAGTTTTCTCTCCTTCCTCTCCTGGACCTGCCTGGACTTTCCCGCAGCCCGCGGGCCTCGGCTTTCTGACCCCTCTGGGTTAGATCGGTCTCTCTCCGACCTTTGGCCCAGCGTTCCGTATCGGACACGCCTACCTCCCTGTTTTCCTTTGCGATTTCCCAGCTACCAGTGAAACGGAGCCCCCTTTCAGGTGTTTATTAACCGGTCACGTTTCTTCCGTGTGTCTTAACCATTTCTTGATTAGTCATCATTTAAAAACTAATTCGTGGTTCTTTATATTTTCTCTGTAATAAGTCATTGGTTAAATATTTCGCAAATACTTTCAGTCTATCAGTTGTCTTTGTCTTCAGGTCAACTTTTGTTGAATAGAAGTTTTCCACTTCTCCAAGGTCCAACCTTTACTTGCCTCTTAAGTTTTGTGTCTAGTCTGGGATGGTCTCCTCCACTCCATGACAATAAAGTAGTCTCCTTTGGTTTTTATTATATATCCATATTTTGCGTTTTTAACTTTAAATCTGTAATCTGTCTGGAATTTAATTTTGCTTATATCTATGAGTTAAGGATCTAAATTTAATGTTTTCAAAATGAATGGCCAATTATTTAATGCTATTTACTGGAAAGAACATCTCTTCTCCAGTGATTGAAATTCCATTTTTGTCATAAATAAAATGATAGATATGTTTCTGGACTCTATCCGGTATCACAGAAGAGAATTTCATTCCTGCGCCAATACTGTAGTCTTCATTACTATGGCTTTGACATCTGGTAGGGTAGATGCCCTTCATTTTTCCTTTTGTTTTTAATGTTCTTGGCTATTCTTTTTTTTTTTTTTTTTTTTTTTTTTTTTTTTTTTTTTTTTTTTTTTTTTTTTTTTTTTTGTGGTGCCGGGGATCGAACTCAGGCCCTTGTGCTTACAAGGCAAGCACTCTAATCACTGAGCTAAATCCCCAGCCCCTGTTCTTGGCTATTCTTGTGCATTTTATCTTTTATATGGATTTTAGCATCAGCTTGTCATAGGTCATTTGTGATCTATGGAATTATGGTTTTAATTTCATTCTATTATGAGTGAATTGGAAGAGAATTGATATTTTATAACATCAAACTTCCACCCAGGACCATGGTATATCTCTGTCTTTGTTTAAATCCTTTTATGTGCAGAAGTACGTTTATTCTTTCCATCTTAGTATATTCTTTCCATCTAAATCTTTCATATTTACAGCTAGCTTTAATTCTATACATCTCAAGTTTTCTTTTACATAGCCCTCTTGGAATGGCATTTCCACTAACGTTTTAGCCAGATTTTATTGCTATTTCAAGTTATTTGGATCTTGTAAGATTCTGTCATTGTTGAGTAACATTCTATATAAAAGAAAAAGTATAGATTTAGAGTCATAAAACTTGGGGTTGTGCCCCACAAGTTATTAGCTGTAAATCACTTAACTTTTTAAACATTTTGTTTTCAGATTCTCATCTATAACACAGGAGTAATAGCTTTAATGACACACAGGCTAATTATGAGTATATAATGAAATAGGAAATGTGCTCTATATGAATGTCAAGGGCTATCGGTAGAATTCTTACTTTTCACTAAAATACATGGAAAAAAATTAAGTGAGTAAGCATTTGTATAGATTCAGAAAACTCTGGAAGAGTCCTGTGACTAAAATATCCACCCCCATTACAATAACCTTGTAAATTAAGAGAAGTTGAAAGGTGGCAGAAAGCTTTTTCAGAATCCCACCGGGGCCAGTGTGTGCACCGGTCAGTAATGAAGGCTTTGGCTGTGTAACAGCTATCATCTATCGATCATCTTCTGGATTCTAGTCTCGGCACTTGGCGCTTTATGCATATGATTTCAATCGCCAAGATTTTATTATCCCCATTTTAAAGGTTCTTTTCTTCCTTCTTCCATCTTCCAAGGTGATGAAAAAGTGCAAGAACAGTAAAAAAAGACGTCTTTATAAATGTAATTTGTATTCACCAAAAGTAAATGCCTTACATTCACTTTTTTATTTTCACTCCGTGTATTTAATTTATATTTTTATTGTTATATTTTCACTTCAAGAATAAGTTGAAGATGTAATGCTTTTGTAGTCCTAAATACTTCTGGGACTAGAAGTCCAGGAACAAAACTATCAGAAGACTATTAGAATCAAGCAACACTAATATGATATCGCTGGTCTGACACAGACTAGATTTAAATGTCTCCAGTTACTCCAAAAATGTCCTTTGTAAACACTTCTTTTCCTTGTCTCTTCCATTGTGTTCAGTCGTTGTGTCTATTTAGTCTCCTCCAGTCTGGAAGAGCTTCTCATTCTTCCTTATCATTTATGGCCTTGAGCTTTCTGTCAAGTACTGGCGAGGTGTTTCTTAGCGTCTTCCTCAGTTTGGCTTGTCTGGTAATTTCTCCGTTTAGATCAACGCCGTGTTCTTTCTGCCAGTGGCAAGAATGGTATGAAGTCGTGCTGTCTTCTCGTATCTTCACGGAGGGCAGCACATGATGCACATTTGAGCCTGAGTGTTGACATTTGTTACTTGATTCATGTGGTGCGGGCAAGCTTTCGCCATAGCAGAGCCCTCTTTTAGTATTAGTTAATAAATAACTAATGAGTATTATCTGGGGACCTACTTCAAATTATGTAAAAATTCTGCCTCAGCAAACTTTTAGCCATTAGTGTCAGAATTTGTTGACTTTTTTTATCTGAGTAAGTTATTGCTACCACGGCAGTTTTCTAATTCTATTATTCCTTCTACATTAGCAAGTACCTTACCACTGAACTATACCCTGGTTTGTACACTGCTAATTAGCATTCTGTCCAAAAGAAATGCTTTCCATTCACCCCCACCTGTTCATATTCGTGCGGATTCAGGAACTGCTAGCTATGCACTTTGTTCCCATAGGCATTTATTCTTTGCTCAAATTTGACTGTGTTTGGTCCATGGAATTCCATTCAGGCTGGTTGCTGTATCCTTTGGTTATGAGCCGTGCTTCTTTGTTTTCTTTCCTTTTTTCATGGTGCTGGGGATCAAACCCAGGGCCTTGCACTTGCTGGGAAAACACTGTGCCACTAGGGTCTCCCCCAGCCCTGACACGGCTCACAACTCCTTAGGCACTCGTTTCTTTCCTGCGGAAGATATCCTAGCTTTCCCATGCTGTTCTTCTGGGTCTGAAATCATCCTGTTTTGATGGCCCTGAGTCATTCATCCATTTTTTCTTAAATCTTCAGTTTCTCTTAGTAGATCACAATACTCAGTGTGCGATACCAGCCACCAAAACTCTTGGTACCTGGAGGAATGAATGTTTTTTTCCTGAGTGGTCTGACTGATAAATATAGTGTAGTATAATACAACATTTCTCTTGGTGTCTTGTGATTTTTTTGTCTTACATATTATTTTGAGTGATGTTATGATTGCTACCCAAATTTTATTTCAGTCTTCTTCATGTATTTTTTTATCCTCCTATGTCTTTTCAAGTGTCTTTGTTAAATAACATATTGTTGGATTTCAAATTTTTTAAATTCCCATTTGAGAGTCCCTTTCTTTTAATCTTTGAGCTTAATCTCTCCATTGTAATTGCAACTATACCGAGACTTAGTTTTGTCATCCCTTCTGGTTTTTTATTTAGTCTGCTATCGTCTTTTTGTACTTTCTAATCTGTTCTCCCAACTCACTAATTTATTTCCAGCTAAATTTATCCTGCTGTGTGTCTCATAGACTATGCTCTTTATTTCAACTCTTGTGTTTTTCCTGTTTGTTATTGTCACTAAACTTTTATGTGACTTTTTATTGTTGTCTCACATTATTGCTTATAAATATCCTTAAATATATATTTGATTCTCTTTTGAAATTAGTTGTCTGTTCTAGCTGGTATGTGTTGTTTGGTGGTTGTCTTCCTCCCTCCTGTCCCCCTTTCTCCTTTTCTTTTCTTTTTCTTTTCTTTTCTTCCTTTCTTTTTCTTTCTTTCTCTCTCTTTCCTTCCTCCTTCCTCCCTCTCTCCCTCCCTCTCTCCCTCCCTCCTCCTTCTCTCTCTCCCTCTCTCCCTCTCTCCCTCCCTATCTCTTTCTCTTTTTCTTGGTAGTGGTGATTGAACCTAGCTCCTTGACAGTGAGCCATATTCCCAAACCATTTTATTTTATTTTACTTTTTAATCTTAAAACAGTCTCACTAAGTTGTTAAGTTGCCCAGGTTGGACCAGAAATTTTGACCCTCCTGCCTCAGCCTCCAGTATGGTCACATTGCTGGGTTACCTGCTATTTTGATTTCTGAGATCACATTACCCAGGGTCACAGTCCCTTTGGAAGTGAATATTAACAAGGGCTAAAGGTCAGGCCCTGGCCTGTATCCACCTCCATGAGGGCGGACAGTGAACAAAGAGGACAGTGCACACAGCACCACTGAGGTCCCTTGTGTGTACTGATGCTCCACCAGGTGGCTCTTCTTTCAGCTCTTGGAAAAACAGCCTGATGAAGAGGGTGTGGCTTTGGGTTTGTAACACACCAACCTCCGGTTTTGGAAGTAGAAAGGGGAAACTATCTATTTGCAACTGTTACCAGGTTCTGGGGCTCTGAGGTCTCCTTCTACAGGTGATTTATGGGCTGTTCTTGTCCCGGACAAAGAATTAGACAAGACAAGCACAAAAGTAGTGAGGTTTTACATTTATTAAAAGTAGGAAAAGAGGCACAGTCTGCAGGGTGAGCACATTGGGCAACAGCTCAGGGGCAGCCATCTTTTGTCTCCAGCTCTTCAGGCTGACCTCAGATCTGGGCCTCCCTGTCAAAAACCTGCTGGAGTTCTCGCGAGAAGAACTGAGGCTCACTCTGATTGGTCCCAGTGTAGGACTTTGGGAACTGGTTTTGTGCAGATTTCCAGGACCTCGTTGTTGGCAGGTCAGACTCACTTGCTCAGCCAGTTTGCCGCACCCTGCAGTTCTGCCTCACAAACACAACCACACTATCTTGTGAAGTCTTTTGAGCTGCCTTTGGGCGGGGCTGGAGAAAATAAAGGTGAGTAGGAAGGTGACCAGGAAATCTGGATTTTAAAATGATACTTTTAGGATAAATGGTAGCTTGAGGACACAGAAGTTACTCAAGCCCTTTTCCTTTCCAAGAAATTTACTCAAAAAAAAAAAAAGAAAAATAATTCCTGAAGTTCTTACAGACACAATAAACCTGCAAAGCGTTCTGGCCTGTGCTTTTCACCTGGGCTGCGCTTCCTCCCGCAGACCTCGGCCTCAGAGGCG
>PVJO010019922.1:0-33176 GCA_004026905.1 Hystrix cristata
TTTCATGATAAAAACCCTACAGAAATTAGGAATAGACGTTCTATATCTAAATCTGATAAACGCCATCTATGACAAACCAAAGGCCAACCTCACACTAAATGGTCAGAAACTTGAAGCTTTCACACTAAAATCTGGAACAAGACAAGGCTGTCTGCTATCACCACTATTATTCAATACAGTTCTAGAAACATTAGCCAGAGCAATCAGGCAAGAGAAAGAAAAGATAGGCAAGGAAGAAGTTAAACTATCACTATTTGCAGATGACATGATACTCTACATAGAAGACCCAAAGAATTCCACCAAAAAACTTCTAGATTTAATAACTAAATTCAGTTGTGTAGCAGGATACAAAGTCATCATCCAGAAGTCAATAGCATTTCTATATACCATTAAAAAACTCACTGAGAAAGAAATAACAGAAGATATTCCTTTCACAATTGCATCAAAAAAAATGAAATACTTAGGAATCTATTTAACAAAACAAGTAAAAGATCTTTTCATTGAAAACTATAGTACTCTAAAAAAGGAAAATTGAAAGGGATTTCAGACAATAGAAAGATATCCCATGTTCATGAGTAGGAAGAACAACAGAGTGAAAATGGCCATACTTCCTAAATTACTATACAGATTTAATGCAATTCCAATCAAAATACAAATAACATACTTCACAGAATGAGAAAAGGCAATCATGAAATTTATGTGGAACCAGAAGAGACCAAGAATGGCAAAAACAATTCTGGGCAACAGGAATAAGGCAGGGGGCATCACAGTCCCCGACTTGAAATTGTATTATAAAGCTTCTGTGATAAAAACAGCATAGCATTGGCACAAAGACAGACCCGAGGACCAATGGAACAGGCTAAAAGATGCAGAAACAACTCCAAACACACTCAAATACCTCATCTTTGACAAAGGAGCCAAACATCCTCACTGTAAGAAAGATAGCCTCTTTAATAAATGGTGCTGGAAAAACTGTCTTGCCACATGCTGAAAACTAAAACTAGATACATGTCTCTCACCATGTACTAAGCTAAAATCGAAGTGGATCAAAGATCTAAACATTAAAACAGAAACACTAAATCTACTGGAGAATAAAATAGGGAGAACTCTCGAAGACATAGAGGTTGGGAAAAAAATTTATGAACAGAATCCAGATTGCATGGGAAACAATACAAAGAATCAATGCTTGGGACCACTTCCTATTAAGAGGCTTTTGCACAGCAAAAGAAATTACCAGTAGAGCGGGGCAAAAAACCACAGACTAGGAAAAAATTTTTGCCAGCTGTCTCTCAGACAAAGGTCTAACATCTAGAATATATAAAGAACTTGAAAAATATCAACCCTCCCAAATCTGACCCTATCCAAAAATGGGCATCTGAAATGAATAAACATTTTTCAGACAAAGAAATAAAAATAGCAAATGAATATATGAAAAAATGTTCAACATCATTGGTCATTCGAGAGATGCAGATCAAAACAACACTAAGATACCATCTCACTCCAGAAAGAATAGCTATTATCAAGAAATCAACCAATAACAAGTGCTGGTGGGGCTATGGAGAAAAAGGAACCCTCCTCCACTGTTTGTGGGAATGTAGACTGGTCCAACCACTGTGGAAATCAGTGTGGAGATTCCCCAGAAAACTACAACTAGAGGTTCCATTTGACCCAGCTATTCCTCTGCTTGGTATCTTCCCAGAAGAATTAAAATCATCATACCACAGTGATATATGCACAACCATGTTCATAGCAACACAATTTTTAATAGCTAAGTCTTGGAAACAACCCAAATGCCCAACAACTAAGGAGTGGCTAAAAGAAGATGTGGTTTTTCTACACAATGGAGTACTGCTCTGCCATAAAAGAGATAAACTAGAGACATTTGTAGGTAAATGGATATACCTTGAGAATATACTCTTAAGTGAAATAAATCAGACACTTATCAGTACACATCAAATTATTTCTCTGATATGAGAAACCATAAGTATAAATAAGGACAAAGGGGTATAATAGATACTATGTTTTAAAAAAAAGATAGTATTCAAAAGAGAGGAGAACTAGATAGGGAAAAGGGAGAGAAAGAAGGAAGGTTAAAGGAAAAGTAAGATGAAAGGGAAAAAAATGGAAAAATGTAAATAAACCTGTTGCAAATAGGGAAGGGTGGGGGAATGAAAGAGAGGGGAGGGGAAGAGCGGGGGAACCAAGATACATCATGTACAGGTACAAAGTAACCATGATGATTATGATCATTATGTATACAATGTACCAATACATGCTCTTAGTAAAAATAAAAACATTTTTTAAAAAAGAATATATAAAGAACTCAAAAAAATTAGAACCACCCCCAAATAAAAGAGCAAATCAAAAAATGAGAAACCAAAATGAACATTTCTCAGAAGAAGTACAAATGGCCAATAAATACATGAAAAAAATGTTCATCATCACAGACCTTCAGGGAAATGCAAATTAAAACAACACAGAGATACCACCTTACCCTACAAAAAAATCTAAAATGACAAATGCTGGCGAAGATGTGAAGGAAAAAGAAACTTTACTGCACTATTGGTGGGAATGTAAACTAGTACAACCACTACGGAGATCAGTGTGGAGATTACTCAAAAACCTCAAAGTAGAAATTTCATTTGACCCGGGTATCTCCTTCCTTGTTATCTTCCCAAAAGAGTTAAAATCATCATATTACAGGGACTCATGCACACTTGTGTTTGTAGCAGCTGAATTTATAATAGCTAGAACTTGGAAATAGTATACATGCCCATCAACAGAAGAATGGATAAGGAAAATGTAGTATTTATACACAGTGGAGTACTACATTGCCATAAAGATAGATAAACTTGAGACATTTGTAGCTAAACAGATGCAACTTGAGAACATAATGTTAAGTGAAATAAGTCAGACACACAAGCTCAAGTAAGTTTTTCCAAGTGATAGTTGGTTTCTGTAACATGTTAAAGGTACTCTTCCCATGTCGACCCTGCATAATGGTACTTCCTTCAGTGACCAAGCTTAACTACTACCCGAAGTCGTCAATCAAGTTACTCACAAAAATCCACGACAATTTTAAAGAAAGAAATAAGAAATGTGGTATACAAGAGAAATAATGTGATGGGTGGAAAGGAAATGCAGAAGGAAGTAACAAAACTAAAATCTTTACGAATGAAGGAAAGAGATAAAAGGGCACAGAAAGTAATCTTCAAAACATTCATTTAGAATTTTTCCACCTAAGAAGATTTTTGCACTTTGGTAATAAGAGCAGAATTCCATTGCAAAATATTCTGCAAAATACGTTTCATAAACTGGGAAGGGCATATTAGTTTTCTTTTACAAATCACTAATTTTGAGAAGATTTTCACTGATGAATGTAAGTAGCAAAATTGCAAATTAGCAGTCCTTAGTGTTGGAAAGACTTTATTTAGTCTCAGAGGTGTGTATTTTCTCAAGTATGCTTTCAACAGAGGTGCTTTTCCTCACAGATTTTGTAAAGGGCATCCTCAAACAACTAACAGAATGAAGTGACTTCCCAAAGATCAATCACTCACATCCCCGGTTACTTCTAACAACCTAAAAGTGATATGTAATGAATATGTACAATGATTTTCTGAGTTGAATTCATCTTAATGTACATTAATTAAAAAATGATCTCATTCTCTCCCTCTCTACCTCTCTCTCTCTTTCTCTGGACTGAAGATTGAATCTAGGACCTTCATACTGAGCTACATCCTCAGCCTTTTTTAATATGTTTTTAATTTTAAGACAGGGTTTTGCTAAGCTGCCCGAGCTGGGCTTGAACTTGTGGTTCTCATGCCTCAGTTTCCCAGAGTGCTGAGATTACAAGAGTGCACCATCACTCCCATTTAAAAAAAAAGGTATTTTACCACTTTTAAGGAAGGTAACAAAAAGAAAAACAGAATTAAACCAATAACAAAGAAGTACAATCATCAGTGCGAAACTAGGAATCAAAGGTCATACATGCAAAGCATTAACTGGGAACTTACAAGATACAGCTTGGATTTACCAACTCGAGTATTTTTTGATCTTCCCCGTCAACACGAGACTATTCTGTGTGCTGGAAGGAACACACAAGAAAGACGTGATACCTGCATTCAGGAAGCTTCTAATCTCATGAACTTCCGTTACCCTTTTAAAATTAGACAAAATAGTAACAATAATTTCTCTCTGCTCATATTCCCCTAATCTCCCTGACTGAAAGATCACACAAATAAGTGATCTGAGATAAAAACTGAGAATAATGATAAAATGTGTTTGAAAAGATGTCAAGAGAACTGGCACTACATTGTTTTAAAACTTGTATGTTTTCTTGAGTAAGGGAGCCTCTACTAAAGATGCTCAGAAATTGAACATCCCTCTGAGTGCTTATTTTTCTCACAGGATATAGATTTGTTAACAATATGGTAAAATACGAATCAACTCTGCTCAAAATCCTTACATGACTGGGTCCGTATCTGCATGAGCCAAGAAAGGAAGCTGGAAACTCTAAGTGTTAATTACCACAAGTGATATGGAATTGTAGGAGTGGAGGGAGCATTGTAACTTCCTTATTCTTTGACTCGTTACCCCTTTGTAATTTAACAGGGTTCCCATGGTATGTGTGAATTAAATGAGACAGTATTATGCAAATTTCTTAACAGAATGCCAAGCACATACCAATATTCACTAAGTCACTGATTATGAAAACTGAAAATACTCTCTAATTCCACTGAAAATCCTGTAGATGATTAAAATGCAGGAAGGATACAAGCCCAATGATGGGGTAACCAACTATAGCTTCTTCTGCTTACTTTTTATAAAGAGACAAGAATAAGAACAGAAAAAGATACGTAGTGCTTGGACTGAAAATGGGTTTAGCAAGGGCAAAGGCACATAAAACATGCTTTTGTCTGACCTGATACACCAGTGAAGTTTTAGAAAGAAGGAAATATGCCCAGAAACTGTACACAGCCAGCTGTCATGGGTTAAGCTGTGTCCTCAGGATAGGTGCTGAAATCTTAAGCCTCAGGACCCATCAGTGGGACCTTATTTGGTCACTGGGGTTTTGTAGACATAATCAAGTTACAATGAGATTTTTAAAAATCTAGTATGATTAATGTCCAAATGAGAAGAGGGAAATTTGGCAACATAGATACAGATAAACAGGGAGAATGCCCTGAAGACAGGTAGCGATTGGAGTAATATGTGTGTAAGTCAAGGAAGGCCGGAGATTGCCAGCAATTATCAGAAACTAGAACCAAGAAGGAAGGATTCTTTGCAAGAGATTTCATGGGGAGCATGGTCCCACCATATCTTGATCCTGGACTTGCAGCTTCACTTTATTGTGAGACGATAAATTTCTGTTGTTTGAACCACCTTGTTTGTGGTTCTTTGTTACAACAGCTCTGGCAAACGAATCTACCTGGTAACTCATAGATCTGGCTTTTAGCTAAAATTTTAAATAAATCAAGGTTTTTCTTCTCCATTTCCATGGTTTGTTATTTCTACCCCATTTTCTACCACATTTTGAATCTACTATTTCATTCTTTTGAAAGTGCTCTGTCTTTATTTTTAAAGTTTATTTTAATTATAAAAGAAAATAAAATTATAAGAATTCAATATTACCTAACTACACAAAATAGAAAGACAACTGTAAACTTATTGCTACTAATTTTTTCTATATTTCAAGGTTTCTTCTTATTGCTTATACAAATCGCTTTTGGATGTGATTAGGGAACCCCTGGAGGATTCCTGGTACCTTTTTCAGGGATCCTCAGATCAAAACTATTTTCTTTCTTTTTTTTTTTTTAACTGATAGGCTTTATTTTGTACCATTTCACATGTCACCCAGATGAACCATGAATTCTACTCAAAATTATTTTCATAGTGATATATTTTTTTCTTTTTCACCCTCCCTTTCTCATGACTATACACAGTGGCACTTCCAGAGGCCACATGTTCGGTGATACCATAACAGACTAAATGAGACTGGAGACTAACTCTTATTCAGTTAGACACTGAAGAGATTTGGAAAAGCAGTATCACTCCTTTCACTAACTTTTGCTTGAACAATAGTCATTTTTCATATAAGTGTCATTTGTGTTAAGATGTAACACATTTGTCTTTCTCAAAATTTTGTTAGCACATATTTGTAGTACATAATGATTACAGTCATTGTGGGGAACTGGCAATGTACATAACACATCTTAATTCTTTCATCTCCCCTCTCACTCCCCTTCTTTACTCCTTCCTCCATCTTTCGGTCCTCTTCCCATATGCAATATATTAGCATCTAATTTTGATTGAAAAATGGAATCTAATTATATCTAACATTTATACTTTTCCTTTTCGCTTGATGATATAGCTTAGATAGTAATGGTAAGAAGAGCAACAATGAGTACTTACAACTCATGAAATTCTGTGCCAAGTCCTTTGCATGAATTACTCCATTAACTCCCTACCCCCCCATTGCGAGTTGAGTATGAAGCCAGCATGGCACTTCTGACACAGGAGACTGACAGGCCACTCTCCTGGGTATACTTACTAGCTATGTGATCTTGAACAAGAACTTATGTTAAGGGTCATAAGGAAAATTAAAAGAGTTTGTATTTGTAAAGTGCTTAAAATAATGTCTAGAACACAGTAAACACTACAGGAATGTTTGTCAGCAGTTAGATGTAAATTCAAACTCTGAGACTGAATACAGTTACTCAGAAATGACAAGGGACACTCTGACATTTCCAGAAGTTGTGGAAACTGGGATTTTAGGAGAACTAAGAGAACTTTTCCCAAAATTAAGTGAATAAAATGTTTCAAGAAGAGCATGATGATCTGTGTTCAAATAGGAGGCCAGAATATGGAAAGAAGGAAGTGATGCAGATAGAGTGAAAGAGGAATGAGAAAGATGGCTCAAAGATCTGAAGAAAACTACAAAAAGCAGGGAAAACAGGTGATAAAGTCTGAGAACCCATGGCCTTTCAAAGGAGCTGCACATTTTAGGGAATCGTAGCAAACAATGGTCCAGAAGTGTGTAGGAGGAGCAAGGGAGACCAATACCCACACCAGGCCTCCTTTCTGTTTCAGCTCTTCCACCAGAACCCCAGTCAAACCTCCAAGTTCATTTACTCTTCTTGCCCTAGGATGCCTCTTAGGGAATATTGTCTGGGCAAAACAGCCCCCAAAACAACACTGGTCAACCCTAGTGGGTTTTGTAGCCTTGTGTCTATCTGGTAGAAGTTCAGACTACAAATGGGTAAAAGCCCAGTGTCTACCTGGGAACAGATGTACTCAACTCACGATTCTCTGCTCTGGTGGTTCTTAATGGGGAATGGCCACCACTACCACCACTCCCTCCCCCAGCCTGCAGACATATAACAATGTCTGGAGATTCCTGAGGACTGACAGGGACATAGGTTGCAATTGGCACTTAGTAGGTAAAGGCCAAAGATTTGGCTAAACATCCTAAATGTCCCACTCGTCCCCCACAAATAATTATTTGGCTCAGAGTGCCAACAGTGCCAAGGTTGAAAAACCCTGCTCTACATCAAATAGCCTGGGGCAACATGAACTTTTAAGTTCTTTCGCAGGAGGAGGCTATCACATCTACACCAATTTATCCACACTAGGTCTGACAGGGCACCGTACGGGGGTCTCACCACTGTCATCAATCTTATGAATTCCATTCCAAATCAACTCAAATGGGGCCAAGGAAAGATAGAGGACAAATTTAGGTTGATGTTAAAAAGAAAAATGTTATATACCAAATGTTAACTGTTACCAAATGTTAAAGATGTATAATCACCAAAAATGAAAATAAACACATAGACATTTCCTTAAATTTAAGCAAGCAGAAAATTTAACTCTTTTCATTTGAGTAACAAATACCACCTTACAGTGAAGTTCCAAAGCTACCATGCCAGCTCTGCCTACTGCCAAAAGCCCTCTAGCAGTAAGGTACTTCCATACTCTTGATTAGAAAAGAGAGCTAATTAAAGTAGAATATCCTAGGGATTCAAAATAATTAATATGTTGCTTTAGAAAATGAGAAGCTCCTGCAGTATGGTGTCTTTTAATTCTTTTGGGACGATACCCAGGAGAGGTATAGCTGGGTTAAATGAAATTTCTTTTAGTTTTTTGAGGAATTTCCTTAGTCATCACATTAGTTTACATTTAGTAAACCAATAAAGTAATCATATTATAGTAATAACATACCCATGTTTATAGCAGTGCAATTCACAGTGGCTAGTCTCTAGCAACAGCCTAGATGCTCATCAACAGATGAATGGATGAAGAAAATGTGATACATATATATATATATGTATATATATATATATATATATGAATATTATTCAGTCATGAAAAAGAACGAAATCATGCTACCTGCAGAAAAATGGATGGAACTTAAGGACAAAATGTTAAGTGAAATATTTCAAACAGAAAGTTTGGTATCACATGGTTTATTTTATATGAGAAACCTAAAATATAAATGAATGAATGAATGAGGAGAGAAAAAGGCACACTATTTGGAGATGGGGAAGGGGAGGGAGAAGGATAAAGGGATCAAAATGCTAAATGTTCTAATATATATTCCAATTCCCCAATATGAATGTAACTATTATGTATTATAAATATATACCAATAAAAAAGGAAAAGAAAATAAGAAGCCACAAATCTTAAAGATAAGGAATCAATGTACATTTACCTCATTATCACTTCACTGATGCTATCAATATTTTATACAAGCCATAGTCTCAAGCCATGGAATGTAAGAAATTATCTACAGCTACCTTCCCAGAATTCCCTTCCATCCTCTCAGAATATCTCACCAGTTAATATTTTGCTGATTCTTAGGGCATTTTTAAAACGATGACACTGCTTTCTACATAGAACATATTCCAGTTTGGGCATTTCTACTTCCAGTTTAAAATCTGCTTCAGTAAAATTAAAACCCATTCATATGGGGAGTGGATGATATCTTAATGAAAACGTAGATCTTTCTGCCTAAATGCTTTATTAACAGGCTGCCTGGAATCCACTGTGCTATTTTATCAGAGGAAGTTTTACAGTAAGATGGTTTTATGTTGTTAAATTAGCGAGCCCTCAGTGAAGTCTGCCCTCTGACCAAAGTGGAGTCAAACAGGTCAGGTTTGACCAACAACAAATATTTCCTGCAAGGCTGGGCTCAGCTACAGCTTAAACAGAGCGAGGTCTTCAATCTCTAGCCCTCTGTTTGAGGTCGAAGGACTGACAGAAGGAACATCTGAAGGAAAAAGCACTCTGAATATTTCTCTTTAAAACACGTCTCCACTATGTCTAACAGTGTCTTTCATATGACTGTCACAACAGCAGGGCCCACATCTATAGGGTCATCCATAAATCCACAGAAAATGTAACATGTATAGGTATTTTAAGAATATGACAGGTTGTTTTAGAAATGTAATGCAAAAAACACACTTATCTATATAGATATAAACATGCATAAAATATGTATCTGTGCATACATATACATAGATATAGAAAGAGATCACCTGATTAATTCATTCAAGAAGAGGAAATCAGTTGGAGCTGATGGATATGCTAATTACTCTGATCTAATCATTACAAATTGTATATACGTATTAAAATGTCACAACATACCCTGTAAATATGTACAATCCTTAATAAATCAGTTAAAAATAAAAAATACATTTAATTTTTAAAATTTAATTTAAAAACAGAAAATCAGAATTATCCCCAAGATTTCCATGAGTAGAATGACAAATTATATAATATCTTATATAATACAGAAAAACATGGAAAAATATTGTAAATGTGTTGTGACCATTAATGGTGATTTTAAACCTCATTAAATTAAAACATCCCTAGCAGATTACTAAGCACTCTCTGGGTGCTGTTGTCTCTGGCACTGTTCCTACACTCTACTTTCTGGCTATGATGAACTGAATAGTTTCACTCCATCACACCCTTTGCTTTGCAGTCCAACCATGGACAAAACCCTCTGAAAATATAAGCCAAATTAAACCTCTGCTGTTATAAATTGCAGGTGACAGTTTGTCCCAGCAACAGGAAAGCTGACCTATTGTATGCCAGGTGTTTTCACATGCTCTCATCTAATTCTTCCTATTAATTACTCTTTTACGTAAGACTAATTATCCTCAATTTATGGAAGACTTAAATGCAAAGTCCATAAAAAGTAAGCAAAATGCCTTGCATGGCAAAGCTAATAAAGAGCAAACCTAAGACTCACAACCAGGTTTTGTGACTCCCTGCCCAGTTTTTTCTACTACATCCCAGACTTTCTCCCTAAAACTGTACTTGAGTTAGGTCACAAACAGAACTATAATGTTAGATTAAAAAGAAAATTAGACTAGATATATGGTATTAAAGGTATTGATGTTAATCACATGAGATTTTACATATAGATACTGAAAATGGCAAGCAGAATGAAACTGATAAACTGGAATTAAAACAGTCAAAATTTGTTTTCCTAAATTTGTTTTCCTAATAAATAAAACCACTAAAATCTGCTTCTCCATGCATGCCTTTTCCAGGCTAATTAGAGTTAAGAAGAGGCAATACAAATACAACACCATATTAAAGGGTTACATGGCTGGGCCAGATTAAGATAAATACCACATGCTTCATAAAGTTCCCACGCCTTCAGAAACCGATGGTAGAATTTCTTTGCTATATCAAGGATGAAATTTCTGCAAGTTAAAAAGATTTGAGAGCAAGTTCATGTCTCTACAGAAATCTCCTTTTCTTAAAATTAGCTCATATGCTATATAGCAAACATTCTTTAAGGTTTTCCTTCAATCAAAAGGATTTAAACCTAGTTGAGCACATATCATTTTCCTCATCATCCTCCATTCGTTTCCCTCATCGGACTTGGTGGCTACACCACTGCTTAATGGCGTAGGCAGATCCAAGCCTGGGTCTCACTTGTGCCTTTGTGTTGTGCTGTAACTTGCAGAAATAATCAGATGGACCTTGAGTGCAGGCTCCCTCCAAAGTTCCTGAAAATCCACACAAATAACTGTCATTCCCAAGACAAGCACAGAAAGGTTTGCTAGGTTTGTACAATTCTGTGCTCAACTCTATCAGCTCAAAATTGAGCATGATGCCAATTTTTTTTTTAGTATAACAAAAGACAGTTTATTTGGGAAAAAAAGATGGAAGAGAAAGAAGATAAGACAGCTACCATGAGGTGGTAGAGGGTTCAGAGGCGAAAACCCACTCGATGCCACTTTTATCTTGCTGCTTGGTCCTTCCATTTTTATGAAGGGCAGCTATATATGCCCTCTAATTCAGGAATATAGTGGAAGAATGAATGCTGACAAAGGTTTTTCTAAGATCACTATTAAAACAAAGTGACTTATAAATACAATTCACACTTGGTCAGTGTCTTTCTGAAAATTATTTATTACTAACAGCAACAACTAAAATGTGGGAGTTCCTTAATTGATTTCTCTTAAAACCACTATTCTGAAGTTACATAATAACCTTCCTAGGTTCTGTTTGTTTGAAAAACTCCTATCTATTGCCTTTCTTCTTCTTATACTGACTACAATTGATTCTAAAGAACCTAGGAAAATGTAATCATGAAACTAAAAAGATAAAATACTATACACGTGTTTTTTTCCTTGCCAAAAAGAAAATCTAGGAAAATGCTTGAAATGACAATGATAGGGTTAGTTCATAATATTACTAAGTTTGAGGGTAGCAATTTGACCCATCATTTATTCAAACCCTCCTAACAACTCCACACAGCAAAACTCATCTAAAATGCTGATCTCATTATTGGTTTCCAACTATAGCCCCAAAGGTTTACTAACAAGAATATCTATTGAGATTTTTTAATATACCCGTCACTCTAAGAGCTTGTATGCGTTAGCTCATTCAACTCTTATAGCAATCCTAAGGAGTTATTGTGAGGATTGTTATTATTATCTCACCCTACAAGTGAGGAAACTGGGCCACACAAGTTGAGTTACTTGCCCAAGATCGTTCATCCAGTCAGCTGGAAGCTGGCTCCAGAGCCCATTAACCACCACACCATTACCGGTCGGCTAGGTCCATTCAGTGGCCAGAAATATTTCCACAGACCCCAAACACCAATTCAAACTCACGTCTCTCATCATTTTCACTGCTTCCCTGGTCCTCCCGAGTCTTCTGGCACACATTGCAAGTCTTCTTTTGATGTATACCAGGACATTGGTGTCACGTCCTAAAGGAGATATAAAACACCAAAATTTTAAAAATCAAGAGCTTTCAGTTGAGCAGCAAGAAAAGATACAGGGACTCATCTGCCTTGCCCTTAAAGAAAAACCTCAGAGTGAATAGACTAGTCCTCTGGCTTTCTCTTATTGCCAGAAGCATTGATAACTTTGCTAATAGTAGAATGAATACAGAGTAAAGTAATTTTATTTAGACTTCCAAAGGTCAAATCGCACACCCAAGTACCCAATCCATGCTTTTGAGTTAGGATGCTAACATTTGATAATAAGTAAAATCTTCTCCCACAAAATTCTGGGAAATAAATATACCCACATTGTATCCAGTTCATAAGCAAGAAAATTCCTCATTCTTCGAGTGTGCATGCCTTTGGTAAAGATGCATAGAGGTGAATCTCAGGTTGCATTCTGATGAACTATTTTTTTTCATTTTTGACATTAAGTCTGGAAAAGCCTCATCTTGAACTTCTGTTTCACATTATTCTTTCTTTCTCTAACACTAGTGACATCATAATCATCTCCAGGTCTCCAAAGCAGTTGATTTTACATGGAAATATAACACATTTCAATATGACAATAGAGTGTGCAACAAAATGAAAAACTACTCTGGTGTTAGAGAAAGCACTGACAAGCTAAATAGTTATAACAATAGTCACTAAAATGGCACTTAAAAAGTACATTAACAGCTTCTTATCTTAATCTTTCATTTAATTGTATGTCTTTTTGGGTATGTTTCCAGACCAGTGAGAACATCCATATGCTTAATCCTCAATAAAATTACCATGTTTGAGAAAAATATGACACAACTGTTATATATTAAGTATACATATAATACATAGCTATTAAAAGATGTTAAGACCAAAGTCTGAAGATTTCAGGTTTTAAACAATGAGAACAAAATGTGTGCTAAAAAACTGCCAAGTACCTACAAATTATTTTAAAGATGTGATTATATTCTTCTGGGTAGATTTAGGCAATGGGTTGAAAGGATTTAATTTAGAGAATAAAAAATAAAATTTCTTAAGTTATGTTATACAATTTTATGTCTTAATTTCCATTTAGTTCATGAAATAGAATTTACCATGTATCTTCAAAATGTACTGTTACACTTTTATTTCAAGCAAGATATAGATATGATCTTAGACCTCATTAACATATAAACTCATTGAACAATAAAAATAAAAATAAAAATCTGTACTTGGACATGCTCTTCTATACACAGAGTGTAAGGCCAAGATCTCCCTGGCACCTTAGCCATAGAGATTAATGAAGTCAATTCCTACACCAAATCTAAGTTTAATGTTAAAATATAATTGCAAAATCTCAAATATGAAGAAGGTTTTTCACATTCTCCAAATTGAAGGAGGGCTAAAAGTAAGAGACATTCCACCTTAAGAAAACAACCCACATTTTGGTTGGGTCATGAAAACTTTTTTCTCCCAGAAGGACTACTGAGTTCTCCTTACATAACCAACAAAGACAAGTCAAGGGCTCAGAGAATTCCAGAAATGATTTTGTCTTATCTCTATACTGTCCCCCCATAGTATCACTGACTCTGTTTAGTGTACTAAAGTGAAAGGTCTTGGATTTTAAAGGGTGACCTTAAATAAAAGAAAGCATTATTTTAATATAGAAAATAATTAGGAACTTAAAATAATTTCTTTCTAGAAACCAATTATCAATGTTTGTTAAGTAAAAGCTAAATGTTGATACAATCACCAATACTTATATTTTTAATTGTCCTAATTCAACTCATGCTGTAGAAGATCTGTAAGATAAAACCTTTGATAACACTAATTTAAGTCTTGTTTCTGAACTGGGACTTAAAATTATGAGACTGGAAGGCAACTGATGGGCAGAAATACTTAAGAATTCAGGGAAGAAACAAGCTTACTACTAAAGGTTCCTGCCTTTTATTTTGGCACAGGGAGGCTACTATGTACCAAGTGCTCTTACAGAAAGGAAAAAAAGTAATAAAAACTAACAAAAGCAAAAGCCAGTATTTATTCTCGTCTGAGAGAATCAAATTTTGAACTAACTTAAAATTTGCTGTGATTATTCATTTTACAAGTCTGATTCCCCAACACATCAAACCGGAGGAAACCTTACTATGTTGGGCTTCGTACTGGGATCCATGATGCTGTAGCTGCTGAGAACGCCGGTAACATCCGTCCCCAGCCTTCAGGGCCTGTTTAAACAGTTTTTCTGCTTCAGCAATGGTTGTGGCTTCCTCTTCAGCCAAGAGAATATAAGCAGTCGCACACCTGTCCGTGCAGATAATATCCACTGTCAATTAAACACCCCGAGGGCACAGTAACAAGTACAGGAGCTCATGCAGAAGGGCAAGGAGTTATGCCAAAACATGCAGAGTGACCGACTGGTTCATGCACCCGTTTGTAGCTGTTGACACAAAATAATGGTTCAGAAGAAACTCGTATATTTTAGCTTGGGAGGTAGCATGTGTAATGTGAGGGGCACGGGCTCATATACGGACACGGCCCCTCATTAGTGTGTCGCTTTGGGCAAGTTATGACTCTGCCTCCTGGATGCAGCACGATATGGACTGTATCTGTTCACAGTGTGTTGTGAAGGTTAAGTAAGTTGATGCACGTGAAGTGCTCAGTACAGTTGCCAGCATGCAGTATGTGCTCAATAACCAGCCAAAAATGATAATGATCATAGCTGCTATTAAATGTCTCCTTCCAACAAAGTTAGAGGTTCTATAGATGCTTACTTCCATTTATGAAACATAAATTCTCCTCAATCTAAGGATTTCCTCAGAGCGAGAAATTCATTAAATCAAGTTACTCATTTAAAAAAATGCCTCGACATCTCAGAACAGCACTGATTTTCTGCTTTGGAGAATACCAGAAGAACCTACAGGTGCTGATATTCCTGGAAAGTTTAAAATCTGACCCAGCCACAGTAGCGAAGAAGAGTTAATCTCATGCCCTTGACAACAAGCTACCATTCATTCCTTACTATATATTTAGCACTGTACCAGGCACTTAACATATATCATCTCACATAATCCTTTCCTATCCTCTAAGGTAGGAAGCTAGAAAGGATATGCAGTTAACAAATGAACTACAGAAACTCTTCAAAATATAAACCTTCCCAATCATATAAAGACCAACCCACTGTCAATGAAAGGGAATGCAACAGGGAAATGGTGAGGCCAGAAGAGACCACACAAGTCCTGATCTGCACCCACCCTCTACTCTCCTTCTTCACTGCCTCTCTGTGGCCATTTCCCTACTTATCTCCATGTGACCACAAGAGAGAAAATAAACCAAGCAAAACCACATGTTACTATTCATAAACTGCAACAGCCAGCTAGAATAAGGAGACTTGGACTTAACAGATAATGTGAGGTTTGGGGTCACTAGTTAATCTTATCCTTAAGGAGGGGTCTTCTAAGTTCTTTAGTCAATCCCTCTTAGGCAGGAACCATGAATGGGGTTTCAAACTGAATGTGGTGAGGTAGGAAAAAAAAAAGCTGGAAAACCAATTACTACGAGAGGCAGTATATATGACTTGGAAAAGAACAGTAACGATGCAGAAACTGTCTAGTGATTCACTGGAGAAAATAACTGGGACAGGCATCAGAGGGAATACTTAAGGTTTCAGATGCCTATATAGAAATGTTGGCCAAGGATAATGAAGTGAAACATGAGATTACAATACTGAATAGTAGATACAGGGTCCGAGGAAATAGCTATAAGACTGCAGTTGGGAGGTTGGAAACTCAAGAATGGTTGCAGTAGCTTGCTTGCTTCACTTATTTATATTTCAAACAGCTTTCTTAGGCGAGGCAGAGTAGCACCACTGGCCAAGAAACAAACATCCACATGGAAACTCATGAGTTTGGGGTAAAAACATGCTAAGAGCTTGCAGGTGAAGGAAAAGGAGAGAGCAATAGAAGTGCTAATGGTTAGGGAGTACAGAACAGACTGCTCAGCTCGATGGAAGATACAGATGATGCATCCTTGTCACAACACAATACACATACAGAAGCAAGAAAATGTGATGATGGGGGTGTAACCATCAGGTATCTGCCAGAAGTCTCATTTGGTTAGAAGTAGGGCACCCGACAGGTTCTTGACTTACTTTGGTAACAATTTTATCTCCCAGATGGTAGAGGAAGCAATTAGGGGAACTTCAACTCTGGACCTAATTCTGACCAAGAAGAAAAAAATAGTTGGTGAAATGAAAATTGACAGGAACATTCAGAGAGAGTTACTATGTCATTTTGAAGTTTAAGGTAATCAAAGAGGCGGGGGGTGGACTTCAAAATATTCAAAGAAAAGAGGTATGATTCAATGGCCTGAGACTGAGAAGGAAAAACGGTTGAAGAGCACTGAGCAACTTCCAAATGTCCAACTGTAACTGCAATCACAAATGGTCCTCTTGGGAAGAAAAGAGGGTGGACTTAAGTAACCAAAATGGCTGCACAGAGATCACTCCTGGGTCAGATTTTTAAAGGACATGTTTAAAAAAGATGGCAAGAGTGAATGTTATGAAAGACTATAAGGAAGCGGAATGAATTTATAATATCAGGAGAGTTAAAATACCAAATTACCTGAGACTTGAAAAGAAAAAAAAGATGCCACCCAAAGCAGACCCACTCAGATAACGATACCATGGTTATAAATTCTGTTTAAGGCCCTACACCACTCTCATTTCTCCAAAACCACCACAAAAACAAAATAGGCAAAAAAGACAAACAATAAAACAATACCAAAACAAGGAAGGTTTATGGTTAACAGCAGTAAATAATAAAAAGAAAGAAAAACTCTCTCACTCCTATCTTGTTCCTGACCCTTACCAAGGAGAAAGATTATCAGACTGAAAAGAGAAGAAGAAATTCAACTCTGAAATAGGTAAAAAGACAAGACAGCAAACAGCTGATCCATTCTAAGTAAATTACCATACTGGGATGAAGAAATCCCAGAAAGCCAAAAGACCTTGCAGGCAGGCCATGGAATTGCTCTCTAAGGACAGTAGAAGAATTGCATAGAATGGAAAGGTACTAGAAGACGAGCTGACAAATACAGTATACATTTTTAAAAAGGGGAAGAAGGCCGATTTCTAAAACTACAGAACGATGACTTAGAAAGACAGTCTAATGGATTAGTAAAAAAGAACAGTCTCCAAGCACATTAAAAAGAAAGTAATAACCATGAGCAGCCAGAATACATAAGTCAGGTTGTGCTAGTTTCATTTTCTCTAGTAGATTTATTATAAATTAAAGATCCACAGCTACAACTTACATTGTTAAGATGAAAATGGAGAAACAGACTGAATCACAGCGTAACTAGGAAGCTTAGGACTTGGTTGAATAATACCAAAACGGTCATCCATGAGGACACGAACCTACAGTGTGGTTTCTATGTGTCATTCACAGGGTTCTGTTTCGGGACCTAATCATCTTCTCAGAAACATGGATAACAACACAGAAGGCAGGCATAACAAATTTGTAGACGACAAGAAGGTGGGGAAAGTAAATATGTTGCATGACAGAATCAGAAATCATATAGATCAACTTGTTACAACAGCAAGATTTCCAACTCTCAAGTAATTTTTTTTTTCTAAGATCTCTGGAGAAGATTCTGTAACCATCTTCAGAAAAATCATAAAATAGTTTAACAATGACTACTTGGCGAGAATTGTGTTGAGGTGATTCAAGCGCCAGATGGGTGGTTGAGCTAAATGACCTTTAAGGTCTCCGCCAACCCTAAGTTTTTATGACTCTGACTTTAAGAATCTTTCTCATTTTCTGAGATCTCCAGAAGAGATTTCCCAGTCTTCCTTGGTAACCCATGGAATGTTTAACAGCACTAAGGACAACATTTCCTCTTATCTTTGTCTTGATCTTAGAATTTTTAAAAATATTTTTCACCTCGTGTCTTTATTATGTTTCCCCCACTAACAGAAGTTTTCCCTAGAAAATGTGATAGTACACATGAGCTTTCTACATCAGAAGAATTTCCCTGTCAAAATGTTTTAGATATGTCAAGAATTATATTTATTTTATGTCCTCACAATATGCCAGCGATAGCCCTGAAAGGATTTTATTTAGGGTCACAGCAAAGCCACTAAATTGACTAAAACCACCGTCACATGCCTGTCCATAACATTTTATAAGAAAATTTTATAAAATATATCCCCTAAATAATTGCCAGTTCAAATGCCCAGTTCAATATAAGTATCCCATCAATAGCAACTGAATATATTCAGCAAAAGGTGAGATTTCCTTTTTAACAGTAAGATCTTCCCCACTTACTCATTTATCTCCAAAGCTTCATGAGCTGCAGAAATCCTAGCTTGAGGGTTTCTCTCTCTCCAAGCTTTCTGCATTACTATTTTCAAAAAGAGAAAAAAGCAAGTCAATTAGTATGTATGATTAGGAAGACCCAATGAATACATTAATAACTTTCAGCTTGAATTATGAGAAACTATTTCACTAAGAGGGTCAGCACAAATCTCCAAAGCCACTTTTCTTCAATTACAGAAATCAGAATTTTTCTGTATGCTTATTAGGACTACAGATACCAAGAAAAGGCACTCTAGGAGAAATTTCATTTCTATTGCACATTAATATCATTTGGTATTAGAGAACATATGTTATTTTACACATTTTGAAATGACATGGCTACTAATTTCTTCATTTTATTTAAGCACACATAGTTTCTATGGATCATTTTCCCAAGTACATACTTGCTATGGACTCTGGATATTAGAATTTTTTTTTTTTTTTTGTGGTGCCAAGGATCGAACTCAGGCCCTTGTGCTTGCAAGGCAAGCACTCTAATCACTGAGCTAAATCCCCAGCCTGATATTAGAATATTTTGAAATCATTTGAAGGATTACAAGCTGGGTCAGTAAAAGGTGCTTAGATTTTTGTTTCACATGTATACTTGCTTCTTGAATCTGGCTACAAATCAGAGTACTTTGTGAATATATTATGAAAAGTTCAGTGATTGATATTATTTATCACACTATGATGTTCTGTCATGCTAAGAGTGTCTTTTTTTAAAAAGTAACAATTTTTTTAAATTTGTTTGAAGAATCTTACTGTATTTTGTAAGTAAGTTTCTTAAAAGCATGTAGCAATTCCTTTTCTAAAGGATTTCTGTCACCTATTTACTTTGAATAATTTCAATAATATGAAATGTACAGTAGGTTTATTTGGAACTTAGCAGTACAAAATGTATGCTAGACGAAGTCTTCTCTAGGAAAATACACATGGACTCCAGTAGCCAAGGCCATGTTCCCATTTAATGCTAGTAAACCTATAAATAGGCATATACGTCTCTAAAATACAGTATATTCATTAATCATTTGGATTCAGTGAATCCCAGCTTCTAATGAGAAAATCATCAAAGAAATAAAACTCTTCATTCCATCTCAACTATGAATTTAATTAGCTTCATATCAGACTTATATGTCTTCAAAATACATCAATATAATTTTGATGTATTGTTTTAAATCATTTTCTAAATTAAAATGAGCTCCAGGGGCTGGGGATTTAGCTCAGCGTTTAGAGTGTTTGCCTAGGAAGCACAAGGCCCTGAGTTCGATCCCCAGCACCAAAAAAAAAAAAAAAAAAAATGAGCTCCATTTCTACACTGATACTTCAAGGTATATAATACTTAAATACTTCATTATTTGTGTGTTGGAATTCTGGGTTCTACTACTCAGTCAGCAAATTAATAGGGCATGGGTTCAACAGGGCAGATATTCTGAAAGCATTAATCTTAATCCTTAAAACAAGCTAAAAAACCTTCCCACCCAGATACTATCTGAAAGATTTGCCATACTTGCATCTGCAGGACGCAGATGGTCCGAGTCACAAGTAAAGAATGTCTGGTGGTCCTGGGCAGAGAGATTCATGTCATAGTATGTCAAGGGCTCTCGTCCTGTCACCCAAGTATACCTGTAAAGGAGAAGTGAGATGGTCAGACAGTTTGGAGAAATAAAAATAAGACATACTAAACAGGAAGCTACAGAAGAGTTGAAATACAAACCATTAACTGACAACTAAAGTAATGAATAAGAAAAAAAATTTAATCATCTTGTTCTCCTTCAGGAGTTACATAGCAGGAAACAAGTAAACATTTTCCAATGTTTCTGCCTTAAAATTTTACTAGCTCTTAGTGATGGAAAGTCTTCGGATTCCAAGTGACATTTTCCAAAAGCTACAGAAATCCTAATTTGCCTAATTACTTCATTAAATTAAATTTTAACATAACTTCTCCGGCAAATTTATAACCATGTTCCAGGTAAGCTTCAAAGTGTTTTCATTGTATAATATTTATTAAAAAGAATAAGTATAACAGAAAAAATTCCAAAAAACTACACATTTCTGTACATTATTGAAAGTCTAATGCTATACCATTCATAAACAGAAAAATCAAAATATTTGAGGATAGTATTCAAAAAATAGAAGCACTAATACTGCTACCTGATCCCTAAATGAACCACCAAAAGTATTTGATGCTGTCTTTGCTTTCTTAACCAGACCCACTTGTTTCCTAAGTGTTAAAATGCTTACCGATTATATTCAGCACCCCTAAATAAATTTAGTGGATTTCGCCATACTTTGCATTCTGCAACAAAAAGAAATATGAAAATGTTACACATAAGTTCAGTGACATTATAAGCTAATCGATTCAGCAAAACACTCTTCCTGGGCATTTGATAAGACAGTTCTATTCTCTATTCTTAACACAGGAAATAACACAGAAAAACTTACTGGTTAATCAGAAAACGTGGCTCAGGCACTAGGACTTTGTAAAGTTTTGCCTACTCTCTCTGGGCCTAAGTTTCCTCTTTACCAAATCAAAGTACATGCCAAAATCAGCTTGTTCGTAACTTCTGCAGTTATTTCCAATCTGAACAGATTTTACGAATTTACTTGAAAGTTATAGGTCAAATGTACAGGTAGAAGTAAAACTTCTTGTTATTCTAAAATATATCTTATAATAACATCATACATGACCAAAAAAACTTAAACTCTACAATATAATGCACAGAGGTGTAGATGCTTAACTAAGTAATAAATTCATAGATTCTTAATTAAGGATTATACTACTTCCGATTTTACGATAATTCACTACACTGTTTTTGACTTCCTGAAAGGAATGAGAAAATTAATAATATTATCAACATTGTGGGCTGGAATGCCATGAAAATAAATTATCTGAAAGAGTTTTAACATCATTTATCTAAAAGAATATGCAAACATAAAGCCCCTTAGACAGATCAGTCATATATACTAATCACCACACCAATATCATGTTAGATACTAATCAATTGTGCTTGTTATATAAGGACCACAGAAACTTAGAACCATGGGACTTTAACTTAGAAAAATCACTCAGTTGCATTAAGGTTGTTACTGCAAGTGTGTGACTAATAAGCTACAATTCTTTTAAAACACCCTATGATTAAGATTTTCTACTGATTCATAATACCAGATTTCTTTGGATGAGTATAGTTTTATTAGAAAATAAAATCAGCTAACCATAGTCAAAACATCTATGTGTGTATATAACCAGTCAAAAACACACCCAACGACACACTTACACATACGCACAGTTATTGCAAAATTCGACAACATTAAAGACCATGTGATGATTCATTAGGGTTTTACCCTGTGCTGTATATCTAACATCCATTCTTCCACCCATCCACCCACCTATACATCCACCCATCATCCCACCCCTCCATCCACCCACCCATCCATCCATCCACCCATCATCCCACCCCTCCATCCACCCACCCATCCATCCATCCACCCCTCCATCCACCCACCCATCCATCCATTCATCCATCCATCCATCCACCCCTCCATCCATCCACCCCTCCATCCATCCACCCATCCATCCATTCATCCATCCATCCATCCACCCCTCCATCCACCCACCCCCTCACCCACCCATCCATCCATCCAATGACCACTAATTTGAGCATCCAGTGAGGGAAACAAGTAAGTCATTAATATTAATACAGTGTGAAACAGAGAGTGTAAAACAATATGAGAATATTGTGTATAATCTCAGTAACTATTTGTTAAAATAACGAATGAAGGGTATACACATACAGGAAAACATGTTTTCATTTAAAAAAAGATACAGAATAAGAGAATCTTTAAATTAGGGCAGAACCTTGCTTTAATTTACTCGATGTTTATAAAACAATAGCTTACCCTTCCATTTAGGAAATGATCTTTGCTCACTTCATGAAGCATCTCTGAACATGGTCTTAAGAAACTGAGACTCAAGGCCTGTCATTTCAACTGGCACTGATTAGAAAATTATGTTTCCCTTAAGTATTTAGTTTTTCTGCAAACACAAACCCCCTCAGAAGGATCAGGAGCACCCCGATTCCAAGTCCTGGCTTGAGGCACACTAATGAGTCAAATAACCATGATCGCTCCCTTTCTGGTGTTAGGACTCTCAGGACCTCACCATTGCTAACTCTTCCTCAGAAAAACTTTTTCAAGATTTAAAGTCTTCTTCTTAAAGCCTCACAGGGGTTGCCAGGTTTGTAGTTAGCATATAATAACTATGCACGCAGATTTATGTACAAGGATGCCCACAGTATAATTATTTACAATAAACCATAGACATTTAGGGGAAATGTCTCCTCCTCTACTGAATTTAACATGAAATACTGGTAAAAAGATAATGGCAGATATTTTGCCTCCAACAAATGCATTGTTACATGGCCTGGAAAGATAAGCATTGTTCATACATGAATTGACAAATTAGAATAAAGTTGCCTTCAGTTAAAACTTCAACTCTATTATATATGAAAGTATTTCTAAACAAAAATAACTCCAAGGAGAAATAGTGTTTATATCCATTCACTGAGTAGTGCCTAAAGAAACTAGTTATCTTTACTTAGGAAGTACCATAGTCTAGCCAGCAGGGGGTGCAGCAAACATTACAAAATAATGATTTTTATGGCTTCTATTAGAGAATTGAACTTTTAAAAAAAATCCTTGTTAATCCTGGTGTCATGTACATATTCTGTGTTCAGTTTTTCAACCATCCCTGAAACTTAGAAATGAAGATCTGAGTAACTGTAACAGATGTAAACTGATCTAAGTATGAAAAAAATGTGATAAAGCACAGAAGAAATATCTCGATAAATTATATCCTTTAAATCGATGATGCAGAGCAGGTTATTCTCCTTTTAGAAATAAGCAGTCTGGGGATCATGCATAAACACGCATCAAAGTTTTGCTTTAAATTAGGTTATAGCTATATTAATATCCTCTTTGCTGTTTTGTTCCACAATCTCACCTTTACTACAAAAACTCTCGTACTCTAGAATCACTCGAGGGAATGTACCCCCAAATATCCAGCTGCCTGATATGAGTGATACGGACAAAGAGTGTAAGTGCCAAAAAATACGACCATGAAGATTTAAGAGAAGAAATTAAACTCAGGTTTCTCAGAGTTTTTCCATATGAGGTCCCATTTCTTACATGTACTTTTGGGGAATAAATTTCTTATTTCAAATCAGATTTAAAATTTGGCCACCAAAAGGAATTTTCATTCATTATTAACAACAATGTTAGTGCCTTTGGGAAGCACTAAAACTTCACTGGGACACCATCAGGAGCTTGCTAGTAGCATTAGTCTAGTGGTAAAGAAGTCCATGATAGGACAAACATACTGTCTATGGCTCCACTGACAGCAGTCCAAAGGTACAGTCTCTACCCACAACTGCAGCCAGAGATGTTTGGACCTCAGCATGCGTACAAAAATACAATTCAAGAGAAAGGAAAGCAGCCAACATTGAAATAGCACTTGATTAGTTCCCAACATTTACAGAACAAACCTGCTCCTTTGTCGTAATGGGATGCTTACAAGTTTCTGCATGGGAACCAGCATAAAAACTAATACCTCCCACCAAGAAGAACTAAGAGCAAGCTCCACTCCTCTTTGCAGCCGGCCCTCTTATCAATCGCTACTAAAACCTTCTACAGCCATCGTGCTTTTTCGTGCCTTTTCACACTCAGTCATTCCTCAAGAATGCCCACCCATCGCTCGCAGGAGTGTAGGGTTCAAAAACACAGGAAGTGGTTTTAAATCAACCGATCTTTGCTTAGGCTCCAGTTTACAGACTTAGAGGTAGGTACAGCCCTCAAAGAGAGTGAAGAAGGTAATGAGGAACTCTGCAGCATCCACCTGAAGAACTGTACAAAAGGTAACAAGTGTCCCAAGAGAACCACAGTCACAGTCGCCCCTTGTCACAGTCCTCACAGAAAACCAGAACCCAATTTTCAGAAAGGCCAAAGGACTCTAACATCACAGGACTTCAGTCACATGGGAGGAATATTATTCTACATCTAGCTTACTTAATGCTGAAACATTTTCTTTCTGATTTTTTTAAAAAGATAATTCCCATTCCTAGGAACCCCAACACATATAAATTACTAATCATAACCTAGGAAGATTTTGTATACTAGAAAATTATCATCTTTTCCTAAAAGTTTAAACCTGAAAGCAATATTACAAACAAGAGTAGAAGCAACTTTTGTCACAGCTGTAAGCCTGATTTTTACTGATCCTTTCTACAAAAGTTCTTTAAGTACAAGTGATCTATATCCCTCACAAAAATTAGTAAAAGGCACATATGACATACTTTTTCTGGAAATAAAAAGTATACAAAGAAAGATAGTTTCCCCAAGGTCCATAGTAAATAAGACTAAGGCTTGGTGTCCAGACTTTCCGACTCGTAACTACTGTACGCAACCAATCTGCTAACCTGTAACATCACACCTGAGAAATCTTGTGACTTCAGTTCAGTGTTTTGCTACAGGAAGAGTTCTGAGAACGCCTCTGGGAAAATATTAAGCACTTTTAAATAATATGTTTAAATACTTTAGTTTTAAAGTATGAACGCAAAGGGCCCTAGATAAAGCTTCATTGATTGTATTACAATAATCATATTAACTCCAAGAAAGTCAATTCCTCACATGCAGTTGTGTCTATATTTATCAGCTTTGAGATCTCAGAAATAAACACCGTACCGAATCCTCTCTATCATGCAGATTAATTTTCAACAACCATTAAGAGTAAAACCATCAGCCGGCTGTCGCAGTGCACCCCTATAATCCCAGCCACTTGGGAGACCGAGACAGGAGGCCCAGCAGTGGCAGACCTGCACGGGAAACTCAGCAAGACCCTGTCTCAAAATAAAAAATGAAAAGGGATGCCACGTAGCTCAGTGCATTCATTATCTACAACGTTCTGTGTCATTGAAAGAATGCAGCAACTTGAGTCAGACAACACATTTTATCTGTGGGACCGTCACAGCAGATGCAAAGTGGTAACAATTTTCCACAATTGCTTATGTGGTGATGACTGATCAAGATTCACGCAAGAATAATACGTCACATTTAAGAATCTCTGTTTAAAGTAATATTTTGTTTTTCCCAAGTTTCCTCCTCTTTTTGAACAAGGTAGATGTGTTTGCAAAGCTTGAAACAAGTGTGTTACCTGGGTGGAGGCATCTCTTATACGTGTTATGAAATAAATGTTTACCAAGAGATACCCAGTACCACTTATGTCTGGCTGGCAAAAGGCCTATCAAAAGAGCATTAAATCAACACCAGGAACAAAAGTATGTACAATGTTCATTGATATTTATAACCTGGCTAGACTGTCAATGTGTGCTGAGTTATTACAAAGAGTAATAAAAGATCTAAACTAGCGCTTTCATTTCTTCCTGTACTCTTTCAAGTCTCAGATCTGGTGCCCGCCAGGTCAGGAACCTCTCCTCTGTTTTGCATAGCATTTTATGCTTCCCTCATACAACCAGAGCACTTACCACTTTGTTTCCTTCAATACACAGAGTATTTCACCAGGACAAGGAGTTTTGATTTTTCTTTAATCATAATATTCATAAGAACCAGTACAAAGCAGGGTTCATAATAAGAACTTAGAAAACATTTACTCAGTTGATGAACAGATTCAGCTAGGAAATTATATTTTTCCTTTTGTTTCATAAATAGAGAACATACAGGTCTTGCACGCACTCATCTGCTTGCTGAATTTCAAAGATATAACAGACACCACCAGATGCTAGAGATGCTATGATAGAGCCTTATCTTAAACATTACAATGCAACATTTGATAAAAGTTGCTAAAGGTAAAAATATGAAGGATCAATGAAAGAAGAGAGAAAGTGTACGACCTATCAAAAAAGGCTTCTTGGACACTGACATTTGATTTGGGTAGTGACAGGTGAACAAACACCGGAAAAAAAGGAACATTTCTATGTACAGGGTCATGAGAAACATGGCATATACAAGAAACGAAAACTGGCTTCATGTGGCTAGAAAGCTGGACACAAAAAAGGGACCAGATTGCAACAAGAGCTGCAGCTGGTAAGACTGGTTAGAAGCAGCCCATCCTGCATTACGGAAACTGGAATGTGGGCTTTGCCTTTAATGGAATGAGAATTAATGAAGCCTTTTAACAGATAAGTAATGTAATCAAATTTAGCTAGCCACAAGATTCTCAATTATCATGGAAGAAATGTATCCATTCACTGAGACCTGAGAAACTACCAATAACAAGGCTGGTCTCAGCTTGGGAACATTGATCTAAATGATCATAAACTACACCAAATGGGAGAAAAAGTAAAATTAACAGAGTAAACATTTCCTTTCCCTGAGTGCTTATACCTTTTTTTTCTGATACAGATTTGTCAAATCATTCAGGAAGTGTTTTTCCTCAGAGGCTTAATGTTTAATAACTTTCTTACTGTCTTATGTTCGTAATTTTGTAAGAAACTTTCCATACCTGAGACACTTTGCCTGTTGGAATCTGAGTCCCCATTACTGGAGTTGGAATTGTTGGAGGAGCTATTGTCAACGCCTCCCAGTAGGGGGCGCAAGTGGCTTACTGAGACTTGTTCAATGAAGGATGTTCCATATTTGCGAAAATACCACCATTCGAATATCTGGAACAGAAAAACAGTAAATGTGCTTATGATCCCTGTTATCATTTGTGATTTCTGCACACATGCTTATAAAGTATGTTAAGTTTACTAATTCTGTTCACCTTCCAAAAATAATCTATTCTAACAATAACATTTATAAATTCTTAAAGTGATTTTCTCTGAAGACTGACTCTCGAAAAGAATCCATAACTACAATCATGGATAAAAGAACATTATCAAAATCTGTTCTCTACTGTTGTCTTCCAAATTAATATAATATTTCACATAACAAAATCACCTTAGCCCAAAGACATCTCCAGAAATGCATAGGAATAAGCCAGTTTTCAAAGTATATAGCTGGGAATAGTGGCACACTCCTGTAATCTCAGCACTTGGGAGGCTGAGGCAGAAGGATCGCTGTGAGTTCTAGGCCATCTTGGGCTACAAAGTGAGTTCAAGGCCAGCCTGAACTACACAGTGAGATCCTGTCTAAAAGCAAAAACAAAAATGAAACAAAAAACACACAAAATATAGTTTATGAAATATTCCAATTCTTGGCATTTTATATTATTGCATAAAATTTCTAAAAGAAAAATTCCTTTTTTTTTTTTTTAAAAAAGACCTTCTTAGAGAAATGCTGGCTTTATTGAACAAAAGAAAAAGAAGGAACCAGGCACTCTGGCGCATGTCTGTAGTCCCAGCTATTTGGGAGACAGAAGCAGGAGGATAGCTTGAACCTAGGAGGGCAAGGCCAGCCGAGGCTATTAGTGAGATCCCTGTTTCAGGAGAGAGACAGAGACAGGAAGAGACCGAGTACACGAAGTAATGTCTTGCACCTACCTGCTGAAACTTAACAATGTCTTACTTGCTAAGAAATGTTTTATAAACACAAGCACTCAGCATACCATTAATGTTTCTTAGTTCACAAGCTTACCAACTGCTATGTACAATAAATTTCAAAAGAGAAAAAAATTCATTTTCATTAATTAAAGGTAAGAATATTGATGCTCACATGACTAAACTGACGTCAGGATTTTCTAGGCAGTGAAAAGCAAACAACCTCCCCAAACCCTTCTTCTGTATTCGTGGTACTGGCGATTGAACCTAGGGCCTTGTGTGTGCTAGGCAAATGATCTCTCACCGAGCTACACCCCAGGCCCTAAGCCCTTCTCGTCCACACCCCTCTGCCTCTACACTTCCCCACCACTGTTCAGAGTTACTCTCTCCCACAACCCTTCCTCATTCCCTTCTGATCGAGGATTTGTTCCTTAAGCACTCATAACTAAGTCCACAGAAGAAATTTAAAAACTAACAACATCCCAGGGTATCACAGGATAGCTATACTATATTTTAATAAAATACAGAATTAGTAGAATTAATTACCTTTATCCTTGCTTATTTCATAAAAACAACATTTCATTACTCTTAAATGGACTTTGGGATATAATTTAAAAACTGCTATTTTCTGTCCCGTGTTCTACCAAAAATTTCTAAAAAGACAAAAAGAATATCTATGCATACCAAAAAGAAGTGTCAATCAAATCAAACGCTTCCAATACTATAACAGTACACTTTGATTTAATTCTAGGGAGTTCCTCCTAAGGACTTTATAAATTTTCACATGTTAAAACATTCAAGTAATTTCTCTGGATAGAGCAGTGACACTACAGTATGAAAGTTAAGAATGGACAGAATTTATCTGTAACATTTGGAACAAGAGGTTTTGTTTGAAGAGGGAAGAAAGTTTAAGAATGGTAAATTTATAAACCATGGATCCAGGGCAGAGTCTAACCCCAGATGAATTATTTGATCTATTTGGACACCAGCTCCTTTGATTATAAAGTGGAAATCATATTTATCATTTGTCCTCAAGGATACTCAGAGTTTTTACACCAATCCGATATAAAACACCTGACACATACTTGGTTCTCAAAAGTAATAGCAAAGCTTCCATTTATTATGTCAATAATGTAATGCCTCTCTACAGCAGCAGACTTCACATACTGTTGTGAGAGCCCCTCTTTTTGCTAGTCCAAAGTTTGTGTTTGTATAGCATCCTTTTTATTACTAGGTTGTTAGTGGAAATCCCTGGGAATCATTGTGACAAAGGATCCCTGCTGTTCAACAGAATCCTCAAGAGAGCCATGGATTTGCCATGAGGAGGATGACTCCACAGAACACAGATCACTGGTCACAGAACTGCAAGAGTCTCTCAGTCACTAGTGTGATAAAGAGTCTTCCTTGCCCTGTCTTTGTTCTGCTTTCTATATTGTGCTACTGGGGCACCATGTGACTCTGTCACATGGAACTAAGTGTTCCTCACCAGTTGCAAGCTATGTTTCAGGGTTACAAAACTCTGGCTCCTGCCACTAGAAGTCCACACTATATATCCACAATGCCTATCACAGGTTGCTCCTGGCATGTCTGTACCCATCGCACAAAAACACCTTGAGATTCTTCACATTTCTTAGTTCCTCCAGAAGAATCAAAGAATGCCAGCACCAAAAGGAACCTTAAAAGACTACGTGTAGAATCCATTTACAGAGGAGAACAAGTACTATCCATCAAGATACAGTGGCCTGACCAGAGTCTCTCACTGAATTCGTCACTTAGCCTGAAGCCCTGGCTCTCTACCATCATTTTGTCAGACCTCTTTTTATAATACCCTTGCTTCATGTAAATAAACACACACAGATGTAGTCTATCATTTCCCTTTCAGTGTCTTCTGACACTGCCCCTCTGTGCTTTCTTAGCTATAAAACCAATCCAGAATAGTCTATCAAATGTGCCCAGAAAATTCATCCTAAAGGACAAATGACTCACATTAACTGAACATTTGCATTTTAATAGAAGATAGACCTTCTACCGACTATTTCTAATACAGGAATAATAGAACTCAGAAAAGACTGAGTTATTTGTGTGGCTGTTTGGGCACAGTGTGTGTGGGAGGGTCTTCTCAGGCCTGTCACATCACATCAATAGCACAGCCCCCGCTGTGTACAACACTAGTACAAAACAGGACCACTGTCCTAATACGTATTGAATGAACAACTCGGAAAGGAAGCAAGGAAAGGCTTGAAGACTTCTGCAATTCCAATATAACCATCTTCCTCTTATCCCCAAACAGATCAGGCTTCGGGGGGGCACTTTCAAGTACTTCTTAAAATCTGCGGCTGGGGATTTAGCTCAGTGATCAGAGTGTTTGCCTTGCAAGCACAAGGCCCTGAGTTCGATTCCCAGCACCAAAAAAAAAAAAAAAAAATCTGCATAGATCCAAATAGGCAGGTGGTGTTATTTAAAATACACATATTTGGTGTCACTTTGAATTCTTTTCCCTGGTGTGTACCTACAATGTAAACAGGAAAGCTCTCATAAACAAATTTAGACTTTAAAAGTACCTCTGGGACATGCTAGTAGCTTAGTGGGTCTGACACAGTAGAATAAAACAGTTTCTGATCTGCCAGATGACCAAAAACTTTAAAATACAGTGCATAAATTTAGGGGCTGGGGATGTGGACCAGAGATAGAACATGTGCCCAGCATGTGCAAGGTTCTGGGTTCAATCCCTAGCACTGAAAAAAAAATGTATCAAAACACACACACACACACACACACACACACACACTTTTAGTTTTAAAACCTTAACCGCTCTAGCACTTTTTTCCCAGTTACTCATGATCCACTGTGAGAGCTACACAGATCAAGTAAGAAGACACCTCAAAAGTATCAATCGGGTTTGATATTTATTAAGTCAACAGTGACCCTATCATCTAGTTTAAGAGCAAAAATCCTTTAAACTAGAAAGCTGGGTTATGTGACCTTGGCTGGTTCTCTTTCTTCTCTGGGGTTCAACTTCCTAACGTATAAAATAAGGTCAGACTGAGCACTTGGTCAGTGTTGGATGGGGGAAGACAGGGAGGGTGACTACACACTAGACAGACAGATGTTGGAAGGTTGGAAGAATGGATGATAATGGTTAGCCTGGGCGATATAATGGAATAGTGTCTAAATAAACAGTAGAATCATAAAAAAGTTTTGTGTTTACTGTGCTTGTAATCCCAGCTACTTGGGAGGCTATGGTGGGAGGATCACAAGTTCAAGGCCAGCCTGGGCAACACAGCAATACCCTATCTCGAAACTTTAAAAAGGATTATGATGCAGATCAGTGGTAGAGAGCTCCTGGGTCTGAGCTCCTGGACTGAGGGGGAGCAGGGATCAAAGGGGAAAGAATCCAGTGAAAAGAGACACCCAAAGATGAAAGAGAGTATAAATGACCAAGACATGTGATGTCAAGGGCCCAGGAAGCACACCCTTTCCTATATTATCCTAACTTGAAAGGCAACCTGCCATTCCTTGCCCTAAGACAGGAAGAAAGAAAAGGATGAATGAATAGAAGGAGACATTTTATTTTGGAAACGGGATGTGATTTGAGCTTTTTCAGGCAAGGCAGCAAATGGAAAAAATTGGGTGACACTGATCTCAGAGGGGGTACAGATAAGGTTTATCTCCCGGGAGGAAGGAAGTGTCAACAGAATCAAGAACATGAAGGCTGAGGACATGGTTTGGACCTATACTTTGCAGGGCAGAGAGGCCACAAGCTATCTTCAGGGCCCGGACTGTATTTGAAACAGAGCCGTTTGGCAGGGGCCCCGGTACCAATGCTCAGCGGCCACCTCCACTGCTAGGCCACAGCAGCAGACAGGGTGACCAAGGAGCACAGGAGGGCAGAGACCCTGCTTCGCAGATGATCTAAGGTATAAACTTATCTTTACCCACGAAAAGGGAACAAAAACCTGGCAAAAGGACATAATTGAGGCCTTTTCATCCATCTTGCAGATGGCAAAGTGCAATCTTTCCTGTAGCTGCTGAAATTCCAACAGGTCTTCTGATGTGTGTGTTCTAATAAAACACTTCTCTTCATGAGCCGGGGACATACCTATAACCCTACGCTGTACTCCAAAGTGTTTCAAGATTCCCATAGAGCAGAAAATTAGTAATTCTACACCAGTTTGATTACACTCATGCAAAATACGAAGATGCCAAAACCTGAAATTGCCTAAGAAGTAAAGTAGATGATGACGTCATGGGAGGATGAATGTAGCGACGGCAGCGATTGAGGAGGAAAGCTGAAACTTCTGGCAGTCTCCTCCCAAAGACTACCAAACTGATGCGTGCTCTGAGTCTTCAAAAATATCTCTAGAGGTAGTTTTTAGCGAGAGGAGATCATGTGAACTTAAATGAGAAAAATGAGGGCAACTGGAATGTGCAGTGATATCTGTAACCCTTTTAGTTTCCTTTTCAATTCTTACACATATACAGTACAACCTTTCCTTCTGCCCACTGGGCCTTTCAAATTTGCTCTCAATTCCCTGGGATGGACATAACTTAAAAAACAAAAGAGAACAAATCTCTGCTTCTTCTGTTTTGTTTAGGAACACTGGTCTCCTGTGCCCTATGTCATAGTCAGTCCCCCCTCAGCCATCTGTCCCCCAAACAGCTGAGGGGCCTGTGTGAAGAACTGGTATTCATGCCTCTCTCTCTCTCATACACACACACACACACATACAAACACACACACACACACACACACACAAACACGTATGCGCCCTTGGCTTCCTGGCCAGCTGCTCCAAAGGTTTTCAGAGAAAAGACAGGAAGGTAAAGCAGTCTTCAAGATCAAAAGCCAAGGTCAGCTGGGCAGGATGGCGCATGCCGGGGCTCTCCATGGGCCTGAGGCTGCATAGTGAGATCGGGACCACCGGACTGCACAGAGGGGAGGGGAGGGGAGGGAAAGAGAGAAGGAGGGAGGGAAAGAAGGAAGGAAGAAAAGAAACAAGGAAGGAAGAAAAGAAAAGAAAGAGAGAAAGAGAGAAAGAGAGAAAGGAAAGAAAGGAAAGAAAGGAAAGGAAGAAAGGAAGAAAGGAAGAAAGGAAGAAAGGAAGAAAGAAAGAAAGAAAGAAAGAAAGAAAG
>PVJO010019923.1:0-33176 GCA_004026905.1 Hystrix cristata
TTCTTGGGAGAACAGTTGAAGATCGGACTCTGATTGGTTCCAAGCGCAAGGCTTTGGGAAGTGTTCTGCACATTGTGTCCTGAAACTCTGTAATCAACAGGCCATACCCACTTCCCCCGCCAGTTTGCCATGCCCTAATCCTAATTAGTGTCAGAACCTGCACGAGTATAACTTCTCATTCATTGATTTTTATATGGCCCTTGATCTAAGAACGCCAGCACATGTGTCTGAGGGAGTAGAACACTTACTTGCTTATTTATCCATGTATTTCTTAGATATTTACCAAGTGCTAGGCCTCTGCTAGGCCTGTGGGTAGAAAGACAGCTGACGCCAATATCATTCTTTGTGAACTAGGCAGACTAGTGAAGAAACGGCGCTGGGGACTCAGCTGCCAGGGTGATGGGAAGACACACAGAGCAAGCTCCTTAGCTGGGGTGGGGGTGCGAGGACAGCTGCGCAGAAGAGGTCCTCCTATGGATAGAGGAGTGGTCCGTAGGAGAGATGCACATCTCCCTTCCAGAGAAGGAAAGACAGGTGATGGGGGGGTTGCTGTGATTGAACTCGGGGCCTTGTGCTTGCTAGGCGAGTGCTCTATCACTGAGCTAAATTCCCAACCCCAACAGGAGGGGATTTGAAGGGATAAAGAAGCACAGCAATATTTGTAGGTGACTAGAGCAGAGGTACAGGGTGGCCACAGGAGAGAGGACTGAGCTGAGAAGGCTGGCATCCAGTTTAGGAAGGGCCTTTTCGTGTTCCACTCTTAGGAATTTGGACTTTATTTTGTAGGCAGTGAGGAAGTATTAAAGATTTCAGAACAAACAAATGATACAGTTGGAACTTGTACTCTTTAAAAATAACAATAGTCAACCTTGTGAAAGCCCACTCTCTGCCAATACAGAATTAGACCTGTGTAAGTCTCTCCCCTTATCAGCAGTTCCAAAATTCAGTGTGTTTTGAAAGTCACATTGTGGGGGGGGGCAGTAAGTTGGATCTGAAAAATCATTTGGTGCTAAAATTTAACCCGAACAGAGGAGTCTCTGCAGTGTGAAGGTTCATCTGTCTTTCTGCCGGAATAACAATGCATTTATCTGAGGGTGTCTGGCTGGACTTTTTATGGAACCAGTGATACATACATCACATTGTCATAGCCATTGGCAGGTTAGGAAACTGAGTCACGAAAGGACATTGAAATAACTACCCAAGAGCATATGTTTATCTAGTGGTAAGAGTGAGATCTGAACCTAGGTCTGACCTTGAGACACACCCAGTTTTTAAAAATACATCTGGAGATAGTAACCAGTCTGTGATTGACTACTCCACACCAGGGATTTTACCTTTGCCATGATTCCATTTTTCATCTACTTTTCTTCTACTACATTTTTTTTTTTAATTTTCAAAAATTTGTATTAGTACTCTGCTAGTTTTCAAGGTTAAAAAATAATTGGCTTGCATCTTTTTTATGCAGCTTTTGCCTTAATGTTTAGAAAAATTAAACACTTAAAGTAGGGTCCAGCTGAAGTTAATTCATCTTATAAAGCCGCAAGCTGTGAGAATAAACTGAGAACGTTTGGAAAGGCAAAGCGAAAGGCATCAGAGTCTTCCTGAAGGTAGTGTGCACCTCCTGAAGTCTAATCTATTGTTGCTCGACCAGGGGTGATTTGGGCCCCCAGACAGCGATGGCAGCATCCAGAGCCATTCTGAGTTTTCAGGGTGAAGAGAAGAAACTACCCGCACGTAGGCCGAGGCCAGGAATGGTCATTATCCTGAAGTACAGGGCAGCCAGCCTCTCAGCTGAGGATTATTTGGCTCCAAAAGTCAGTAGTGCTGAGATGGAGGAACCCTGGTCTGTGCTGTCTAGGTTTAATTTTTTGTTTTTATGGTCTTCCTGGCGTGGTGGTTCTCACACTAAATCCCCAGCCTGGAACTAAGACTTCGAGCTTTGGAATTTTAGTGAAGTGCAAGGCTAAGCTGAAGAAGTTTCTTTATGTTTCTTGAATCAATTAAGGTACTGCTGTCACTCTACTCAGGAATTTAAAAAACACCACCAAAATAACTTCAGTAATTACGTTTAAGCATTCAAAATGCAGGGTTTGAGGTTTAGCTCAGTGGTAGAGTGCTCGTCTAGCAAGCGCAAGGCTCTGAGTTTGAGCCCCAGCACAAAAAAAAAGAGAAAAGAAAAAATTTGAAATGCAGCAGTTACTTTCTGTCAGGGGAAATAGAAAGTGAGACTGCAGAAGAGAGCTGGAATGTCTGAGCTGGCAGTAGCCTGTTCCCTAGACAGATGGCATCTTTCGATTTCTTTGCCGGGCTACACAAAAATTTAGAGTCAGCTGATTGAGTGACAGAATTCCTAGACGCTAAAAACTCTATCATAATGCCTTATAACTGAGATAAAGCTGCAGTCCCGCTGTCTTCATTCTTGAAAAATAGAGTGTGGACATGAGCCTGCTTTTACTATTGCTCTAGAGGCCTGGAGGCTGAGATTGGTTTTTGTAGGAAACTCAATTTTGTTTAGCCTAAGTCAAATAAAGGCAGATCTCATTTGTTTTCAAATGTTTTATGTTGCAATAGGGTGGTAAACAATAAACATTATTACTTTTAAATATTTTTGTAATATCTTCCTTTTTTCTCTATTGTACCAGCTATTTACTTTAATATATCTGTTTCCTCTTAGACATTTCTAAGCCTCTTAAGATCGTTTGGGGGAACATTTGTATATTTGCTAATCATTCATGCAGAACAATCCTAAATAAACAATTTGATGTTTAAGCCTTATGCTCAGGGTGACGTGCTGTAGCTGGAGGTTGTTAGTTTTACATAGAAAACCAGGGTGTTAAATGCTATATTTTAGTTGTCTTGAAATGCGTGAGCGTAGAGTCTTTAATTGCTTTATGGAATAAATTGAAGTGAGAAGGCAGGAAGCCTGGGTGGAAGTGCATTTACTCCTCTATTGCTGGTAGGATCCTGCCTGTTTGTGTTTTTTTGTTTTTGGGCTTTTTTTTTTTTTTTTTTTTTTTGTGCCGGAGATCAAGCTCGGGGCCTTGCGCCTGCTAGGCATATAGTCTAACCACTGAGCTAAATCCCCAGCCCGCCTCGTTGTTAATGATTATAGAAATGTAAAGAGTATAGACTCTGGAACCATGTGACCTTGAACGTGTTACTTAACCTCTTTGCATCATAGTTTTCTCATCTGCAAAATGGAAAGGATAATAGTATCTCCCTTTTGGGGTTTCATGAAGAGTAGATGACATAATAGGTATAAAACACCTAGAACAGTGCCAAGCAGAGATGTTAGCTATTATTTTATTCCCTCTTATTTTCCATCTAATTACTTTAATGTCATCAAAAGCTCGAGATGGATGTGTATGTTTGTGTGTGACTGATACAGATTCTCCAGCCTGAATAAGGCAATGCCATTTTGGGAGTCACAGCTCTACATTCTCTAACTGGCTCCAAGTTATGCTTTTTCTTTATTTCTTTATTTGGTCATTTACAGCTGTAGTGATTTTCCTTGTAAATCTTCCCCTGGCATGGGAGGGATGTTCTAGGTGTCTTATACCTTTTATGTCATCAGACCTGGTTCATGATTCAGTAGCACTCATACCATGTACCCATACTCACTGCTGTGAGTCGTTATAGTCCAAGGACACAGAATAAACCCAACACTTGGGGTGAAGATGAGGAGAGAGGCACAAGCTTCTGAGCGTCCTCTCCCGGTGGCGTCCCAGATGACATGCATTGGAGTGTGGCAGTGTGTCATTGATCAGGGTAGCTCGTCGGAGATGGATGAGGGGCTTTTACTGAGGCCCGATTACGTAGGCACCAAAATTCCAGAGTCCTTGAAAATAAGGTGTGCAGCATGAACCGTATGTTTTGCACAAATGCTAAACACAGCAGGACCCTCTCCTGACTTCAGGGATGGCGAGAACCCGCTGGGTGAGGAAGCCCCGCGTCCTGAACATCGGCCAAGCCCCGGCCTTTGCTGGAGGGCTGCAGCTCAGGCCGTCCCTTAGCTTTTCTTGACACACCTCCCTGCCCGTATTTACCTTGGGTCCATCCTCATCCTCTGCTAACCATCTTTTAGCCTTACATGGCTTCCCTTAGTCCAGGCATTCCCTGTTCTGCCAAGCTTTTATCTTCAGCACAGCTTTTATTATGCCTTTTCCTGCTAACAACCTTTCGTTAACTCCTTATTTCAGGCCTAGAAGTATCTCTGGGGTTGGAACCATCCTCTGTCCTTTTTGAGCCTCCGGCAGCACTTGTACCTAGTTACAGTCCCGTACTGCTGCAGTCACTGTTGTTTTGAATTACTTATCCTGCCTTCCCACCTAGCTAGTGCACCCTCAGAGCGTCCCAGGCAGGTCCCCTGTGCCTCGCCCTGCTTTGTGGACAGCCTTGAGCATTCCTGTGCGTCGGGCCTTCTCCCTCTGGGTCGGCTTTAATCACCTGCCAGTTGGGGAAGGAAGTTGTAATGTAATGAATTGTACGGGCTTCTACAACCACGTTATTACCTTCCTTCTCTAGGATTTACTCTTAGTACATCTCTCCAAAAGGCATTAAGATATTGGGAACACACGTATACTCATCGAATGGTGTGCTTTTGTCATATTCATAATTCATAATCTTTTCAGTAATTTGGTTTTCTTCATTGACTGCATACAACTCTGCTCACAACAGTACCTTGAAGATCGAGGTGAGTCTGCTGTAGACAGTCTCAGAAATTTGGTGGGATCCCCGCATGTGTTTGATTGAATCAGTAAACACACCAGTTAGAAGTCGAGAAGTGTGGAACAGAATTAAAACAGGCTGCAGCTCCTTGCTACTTCAAATCGTGCTTCTTTGGGCTTAGCTGAACCACACTTCCGAGCAGAGGGTAGCAGAGTTTGAGACTCTTTTTAAGCTTGAAGAATATTGCCCGAATCCTGCTCTGACTCCAGCCTCTTGCTTGTCCCTGTTGTTCAGCGCTTGGGGTCACTGTTAGCCTTCTGGGGGTGCTGAGGTCACAGAACATCACTTGGATGTCAGCAGTGAAAGATTACAGCAGAAATGGTTTCGCAAGTCAGAAAGAAAATGTCTGTAGGTGGAAAACCGGCCCGCGGTGTCTGGGGAGTCATTGGACTCACCCAGGTGTGGCACAGGTGCTGGTGTCGCCGGGGGCTTCCTCCCTCAGTAAAAAGTCTGCGTGGGACAAAATCTGGTGTCCCATCCTTCAGATTGCAGGACAGCTGGGCATTTTTATTCTTCTCAGTCAGGCTGATTCTCCTATAAAAAGAGGCTGGTTTCTCACCTTTTAGTTCAGAGATTCAACTCAGTAACAGTCTAATGTTTTCCCTCTCTGTTGCACTTGTTTCTGCAGGAAGAGGTCAAAGTTCTGGAGACTTGGTTGGAAGGAAATTGTTATTTATTTGATAAAAACATTGTAAACCAGGTGTGGTGGCATGTGCCTATAATCCCAGTACTCAGGAAGCTGAGGCAGGATTCCCATGAATTCAAAGCCAGCATGAGCTACATGGTGAGACCTTATCTAAAAACACCAAAAAAAAAAAAAAAGAACAAAACGTAGTTTGCGCTGACAACTATTTCATTAGTTCTTCCTTTAAAGCTAACATATTGATGTTCTAGAAATCATCTAGGGTAGCAGCATTACATCTTTTTGCCTATATATATCCTCTATAGGTCCTGTCAGAATAGAAAAAACATCCTTTGTTGGATGTAGGTGACAGCAGGCTTTGGAGATTGAAATACTGTCAGTATTCCTGGCCAGAAAGTTAGCTTTCCTCAGAATCTCTAAGAGTTTAAAAGAAATCAGAACCTTGGGCCTAATTTGTAATGTATCGTGTACTCTGAAATTCTCTTTTAAATTAATTAGGTAGTTTTGTACATCTATATAAAACTTAAGATGGCTAAATTGTTTTAATGCTGTTGTTTTTGGATGATTGGGGTTTTTTTAAGAAAAAATTTAAAAGATAGCAAGCTTTAGTAATGCAGATGTTTCCTGTGAGATAGAATTGAGCCTTGTGATTGTAAAGAAATACTTGTGGTTATTTAAAGCTGTATGTACGTTCATATGCTTTTCAAGCTTATCCAGATAATAAGTTAACTGGAGAATGTGTATTAAACCCGCATGGACGTCCTGGTGGAATTACAGGTGTAAAAGTATTAATCATTAGTCCTACAGGATGCCTCTTGTTTTGAGAGCCAGTGCTTTTCATGAGAAAAATTGTATTTTGGGCCTGTCTTTCTTCTTCCGTTATTGTAAAGGCTTAAAACAGATGAGATGTGTAAGCCTTATGTTGCTAGGCTTGGTGGTCCCCTAAAAGGGTAATATTTTAACCCTTCTTTTAATGAGCTCTTTGAGAGAATCCAACAAAGAAACTTGGAAGAAATGAAAAAGAATCTTTGTACCTAGTCTGACTATGAGAATCTTTCAGCAGATCAAAGATTAATCTCCCTAGAATAAATACTTAATTCTTTATCAGAAGTGAGGTAAGTCTGCTTTCTGTACATCTACTGTAGGAAGGTAAAAGATCATACAGAATTACTATCGTTTGTGGGCAGGACGAAAAGTACTATTGTGCAATATTTAAGCATAATAATTTCATCTGTGCTTTTCTGTGACTTCTTCAGTTCTAAGGATTCAAATTAGGATTTGTGCACATTGGGGATCCTTTACTTAAATGAAGAGCAAAATTGGAATTATTTGTTTAAATCCTCAGCACTTAGTAAATGCCAAATGACCTTTTATTTTTAATTTTAAGGTCAGATTCCTAAGTGTTCTTAAAGGTGTACTGTTTGGAACAGACAGCATCGTGTCGTGTAGCTCTTGCTATGTAGCAATGGCCTCAAACCCAGATGCCTTCCTTAAAGCGGCAGGTTGTTACATCCTGAGCTTGTAGGACACAGAGCAGTCCTTCCCGCTCAGCCAGGTGCACATGCTTGTGACCCGAAGCATCCCTTTGACCTGTGTGGGAGTTAGCTAGTTATGGGATTGGGGGGGGGGGTGTGGTGTGATGATGGTGATGACTCAGCTGGGGGATGGATCCTCCCCCCATGTCAGGGTTTGTCCTCTAGCAAGCTAGCGGGAAATGCTGGCTTCCAGGCGAGCAAGCGAGAGCATCGGAGGTGCCTTTGCTCAGCCCTGGCCTCCATCCCGTCAGCCACACTCTGGTCGGGTCACAGGCCAGCACAGTCAAGTGTGAGGGAAGTACATCTTTCAGTGGGAAGCGTTGCACAGTGCGCGGTGAAGGGAGCCGAGAGCGGGAGGGGAGAGCCGAGTGCATGTTTTGCAGTTTATCTGTCGTGGCCACTCCACTTACAGTTGTGAGCTGTAGGCAGATTCAGCTAAATCCAGACCTGGAGGCCGAGAGAGTTTTGTCAGTTACCCTTCCTATCCAGCACGAAAGTCAGACTTTCTTTGCGCTGTGACATTAGACCTGCATGTTTCCATACTTTGGGTTTATTGGGGGGAAAATGTAACTTAAATATTTCATGCTTGGTAATTGTTTACGAGTTCCTACTTTGGAGGATAAAATGTGAAATTTTCTGAAATATCTTTTTTTTAAAAAATTGTTTTACTTATTAGCCACAGAAGACTGTTTTTGTTTGAATTATTTACTTTGGTAGTGTTTTGAAATACAGATTTTCACATCCTCTCATAAGAGGAATAAAGTTGGACACACCAGCTAAATGGAGTCAGAGAATCTGATGTGCTGCTGATGTTGGTTCTGTGACTTTAGGAGTGTGTCTGTCCTTGCTCCTGCCTCCTTCAGCACTAAAGGAGGCTGAAGTGTGTGTCGTCTTTGTCTTGACACATCTTGATCTCAGCAGGCCATGGGTTTTTTGTGGATCAGCCTGGGTCCAGAACACAGGAAGTAGCTTGGTCTGCACCTGCATGCCACCACTGTGAACTTGGGAGGTGAGCAGGGACATGGGTTTGTGGAGAGGCACAGCGTAGTATCTTGTGTCTTTCAGGCCTGGAGCCCTGTGCCTTCTTTTTTTGCTAGAGTCTTCTCTTCCCCTGCCTTTCTGCATCTATCTGGTTTCTTTGCCCTCTGTTCTCTGCCCCTTTGGTGGTGATCCTGGAGCCGCAGCCCACCCACTTGCCTCTAGCCATGTGTCCAGGTCAGCGACTCCTCTTCCTTTTCCGGCCCAGGGCTCCCTCACCCCTCTGCACTGACCAGGTCACCTGAAGACTCACTGCGGGCAGAGCAGGCTCCAGACCTCCACCCCTGCCAGCCTGAGGCACAAATTCACTTTGAAAGCCAGCACAGACACAAAGCTAGAGTCCCCCAGGAGCTGAGTCGGCCTTGTTAATAAAGAATAGTGGCTCCACCATGTTGAGATCGCCTCTGATTCTAGTGCCTGTGGCTGCAGGAGAGCTGGAGTCCTGACTTCCTTGTACTCCTCAGCGTCATTCGTTTTCTGTGGCAGTGCTGACAGACGCACTCTTAGAGAACGCGACATTTTAGAGGGCCACATTCGAACACCAAAGTAAGCCCGAGTGCTCCTGGCTCGTCGCGGGATGGCTGTGATTGTTGGTTGCTGGGGAGGCCCAAGGGTCCCCTCCCTTCACCTCCTGCCCCTTACCAGCCTGGCCCTACCTGCGCAACCAGACCCAGCACGGTTACAGAGTTTAGTCACCTAATTTTATATTATGCTCTTAAAAAAAAAAATGAACATTTCTTAACCATTTTCACCCATCTTTAGGTCTTCCACAGCAATTGCACAGAGAGAGAACCTTGGAAGCCATTTATGTAGGCTCAGAAAGACAGGACATTAACATGTTTCCTTTCCAAGTACCTTTTGGAAAAATAGAAGACCATTGTTTTAAAACAACTTGAAAACAGAACTTGGAAAAGAAGGAACACATATCTAAAGTTGTGGTTTTAAGGAAAGATTTTCTTTTCAGACTGACATAGTTAGTCTTGGAATATCCAAGAAGATTCAGCTGCTAGAAAAATGGGTAGAATTAGTGGCAGGAAGGATATAAAAATGAATTTAGGTGTGTGGGAGTAAAGTTGTCAAAATATTAAAGGAAAAATTCAGCTGTTTATTTTAGTCGAGACAGCAGCTTAGACATTTGGCAGAAAATATTGTGGGTTATATAAAAACTAAACCATCTGATCTTGACACTTTAGTGATTAGATGGTTTTATACTATCATTGTAGAGTTTTTAATAGTTTGCATTTAGTAAAATACTACTAAGTTTTATTATTGTGTTGCTTTCAAATTGATAGTGCTTCCAATTTACTAAGTAATATGTATTTCAGCGTGGCATTTCTTGATTTCTTTAATAACTAGCCCAATTTATTATTAACAAGCCTGTTTTTATAACCATTTGTTAAACCAATTGAGAAAAATTCTAACCATAATATAAAACAAGTTCCTATATAAGTTGTAGAAATTAGGCAACTCTGCTTAATACACAGGTTTGTGGGAGTGCTAAAATGTTAGGGGTTAAACTTAACATTGGTTTGACTTAATTTTAGAAGGGGAAGGGTATAGTTTGAGATAGGTGGAAGAGAGTTCCAGGTAGAAGGTGTGGATGCAGAGGTAGAGTTGACTGTCAAAGTCAAATTCCTAATTTGGAACCTGATTCCCAAACAAGGATGCTTTTTCAGCCTGGATGTGATAATCAGTTTTCAAGCAGAACACTCTGAGAGATCATGTAAATCTTGCCAATCAATATCTTAGTTTGCTGGTTGGGTCCTAGCCTGGGTCTAACTTACGTGAACCAAATTATATGCTCATGTTTGCCTCCTAGAGGAAATAATACTGTTCCAAAATGCTGGGAGCTAGGTAGGGTCTGTTTTACCTTGGGCTAGTTTAAATATCATCCCGAAAGTGTGTGCAGTTTGGCTTTTTTGAGGTTCAGTGATTGGTTGGAAGAGGTACCCCTTAAGATTTCCTCTACAGCAGAGTTCTCTGATACCTGAATATTGTTCTTGCCTGGGGTAGAGAAAGAACGTGTGCTACTAAACCCTTTGAACTCCCTCACATTCATGACCTAAGACCTTTGGGATTGAAGAGTTTAAGAATAGATCATCATTCTGGTCTTCCTTCAACTTAAAAAACCTGACAGATGGTTACCTCTCAGGCCTGCCCTTTGTGCTCTTTGTACAAATGAAGCCATTCAGCTTGAAGTGGCACTGCAGGGAGCCTTGACCATCTAGGACCTTGGCCTTCGCTACTGTGTGTTGAAAGTCAATTCTTGGTCACTTGGGAGCTGGCTTTCACTTACTACACCTCTGCCGGCTTTATCTTCTGTGCTGAAATGTACCTTTAGGCATCCTGATCTAAGTAACAGGCTATAGTCAAGATAATATGGTAGTAGCTCGGTTCTAAGGATCAATATGATAAGCTTCCACTGGTTCTTTAGATGAAGCAATTGTGCTGAAATGGCATCCTTCCTGCCATCTGCCTAGAAAAATCCCGTCTGGAGACAAGGCAATCCCATCTCCCTCACCGTCTTAGTAGGGTGGTGAGGGAGACAGGCTTAGGGCATAACCTAAGTGGGTGTTTGGAAGAGTTTAAGGGTGACACCTCGCTGGGGTGCAGAGTCTGAGCTGTGAAGTCCCAGGAACTAAGTTTGCCAGTTGTGCCCTGGATTTGAGGTGACCTCGGTTAGATGCTGAGCGCAGCAGTGGAGCGATGTGATGTACTGGGGGTGGGCCAGTGCAGGAAGAGTCTTGGAGGGGACGTGAGAGGAGGCGACTGCAGTGAGAGTCCTGCGGGTCGGGCTGTGGTGGTCATGCTGAGGATGACAAGTCAGGGCCAGTGGAAAATTCAAGAATTATTATTTACTTCTGTTTTGTTTTGTTTTCTTTTTTTGAGACAGGGTCTTGCTTTGAAGTTCAAGCTGGCCTTGAATTCACTGTGTAGCCCAGACTGGCCTCAGACTTGTGGGGACTCTCCCACCTCAGCTTCCCGAGTGTTTCGATTACAGGCGTGTGCAGCTATCCCCAGTTTATTATTTACTTCTTAAAAATAACAACAGTGACACCATAATCAAGTCTAAAGAAATGAGCAATAATTTTTACTATCCATATTAAAACACTTGTCAGTATTCATATTCCTGTTTCATAAGGTACATATGTTTTAAAGTTTGAATCAGGATCCAAATAAATGTACACATTGTAATTGCTTGATAAATCTCTTAAGCCTCATGAATCATAGTACTATCCTCCATCTCTATTTTTTCCCCCCTTTCAAATTATCTGTAGAAGAAACTGGGTAATTTATCTATAGACTTTCCTGCAGTCTAGCTTTGCTGGGCCCACACCTGTCATGGTGCTCTTCCTCTGTCCTCTGTTTAGTCTTTAAACTGGTGACTAAATTGGAGGCTTGCTCAGGTTGCTTTGCCCTAATGGTTTTACCCAGTCAGTGCGCAAACGAAATAACTACCTTCACTGTAGTGTTGTGTCATCATCTCTATTTGGATGAATGACAGCCACATCTAGTTACAGTAGTCTGTATAGCAGCACGTAAGTGTACTTGGACGAGTTCTGCAGACGTGTGCCCCAACTGTACTGCCCCAGCTAGAGCCTTGGCGTCCCCTCCTGACTTCCTGTTATCCTCTCCCAGAGGCTACTGTTCTGATCTTTTCACCCACATGCCCAGTCTTGTTTTGAACTCCAAAGAAAGCAAAACACACACACACAAAAGCAAGCATATTTCTCAGTCTTGGTGTATTTCAGTCTTAGGTCAAACATTTACTCAGCTCTGACTGTGTGAGAATCTGTGGTGTGCTTGCCGTGTGAGTGTGCCTGGACAGAGCTGACTGGAAATGCTGGGAGGGCGGGAGTCATTGCTGAGGGAGACAGCCCAGTGGGACCCCAGTGACACGGGTGGAGCTGAGGTTCTGTGAGCTCAGGGGTGGCCTGCAGTGTCTTGTCTTGTTCTCTGCTTTTGCAGGCAACCCAAGTGTTAAATTGTGCCTGTTTTAGTTATTTGTCATTTTCCTGCACTTGCACAGGATTTCCTCAGCGCCCTGTGTGTGTTCTGATGAAAGAGGGCCTTAGACCTGGTGTGGGGCGCCTTCCACCTGGCAGGAAGCCTGAGAACAGTCAGAGACTGAGCTGTGCCCTGCCGACCCCTCTTCCTTTCCAACCTTCGTCCCTCCATGAGCATTTTATTCCCTTTCAGAGCTGCTGCCTTCCTAAGGTGGCCAGGTTCACGCAATTTGCCTCACCAAGAAAAGCAGTCAGTAGCACCCAGTTTTCTTTGTCTATCTTACATAAAAACACATTACCGTATCATAAAAGTCACTCAAGTCATGACTCATAGGTACTAGGTAACTTATGTGGCCTCTGTGTGTAACGCTATGTAATATATGTGTGTATAGTACATGAACTATGTTTTATACTGTATGTGTATACACATACATGTGTGCATATATTTTTATAGTTTGCCCAACTGATTATAAAATCAGTTAGCAAACAGCATTAGAATTTTTTTGTCAAATTAAAAATTAGATTTTCCCAGAGCACAAAAGAAGCTAAAATTCCTGAGCACCACTCTTTTTTTATTTCCCCACAGGACCCTCCGAGTATGGCTGAAGAGAGACAGTGGCCAGTACTGGCCCAGCATCTACCACACCATGGCCTGTAAGTCGTGGGACTGGGCCCTGGAGGGCAGTGATTCTCATGCCTGTGATGATGGAAATTTCAAAATGTCAGACTGAAAATTGCAACTGGATTTCAGAATGAGTTTCTTAGTTGCCTAATACCTCTGAGAGGCCACAAAAAGGAAAACTCCTTTTTCGAAGGAAGTTGGTTCTGCCAGCCTGACTGAAGCAGGCTTGGACAAAACTGAAGAAAACACAAACCAAGCCAAGCCAACTCCCCCCACACCCCAAAAGAGGAAAAAGGGCATGTGCCCATCCATTTTCTTTTGTCTTCATTTGGCCTGACCACGTTGGTAGTAACTTTGTAATCATAGTAACTAATACTTGTAGTAAAAACACTTTGTACATGCCTGTAATTATGACCAGCCTTTTGGTGGACCTTTTCACTAACCTGTGGGTATTACAGAGAGATGTAGCCCAAGGTACAGCAACACTTTCTAAATAGAGGATTTTCTCAGCTGTCAGATACATTGTCAACATAAATCTAAAAGCTGAAGCATGGAGACTTTAAAATAGCCCTTAGATGTCATGACATAATATTACATGTAAATTCTAGCCCTTCAGGCAAATCTAACAGACACTGACATCCTTCTGTCCCACTTTGTTTCTTCAGCCATTTTGAGAACAAAGCCCTACAGAGAACGCCTAGATGTCACCCAAGGCCAAGTGGGGCTGACTCCTGCTGTCCCAGAGAGCCACAGGAAGGCATCCATGGCTGTGGATTTCCTAAGGCTTTGGTCCTTAATGGGGTATTCTCCTCAGTTAAGGGTTTCTGTATTCAGTCACCTCCTAGGAGAAGAAGAAGGATTTGGTGTGTTCTTGCTGGGTCGTTACCGAATGTCACATTGACATTCCCCAAAGGAAGAGTTTTTGACAGCTGTTCCACACTCTGTCGGCACTGTCCACAGCTCTCCTAAGAGGTATTCCAAAGCTGTGGATGGAGTTCCTTAGAAACAGGGAAAGCCCATTATTCAGAGTGTGATCTGTAATTAGTCATTCTCCCACGCACCTCCCTTCTTGGTTAGCATTTTCTTCTTTGTACATAGATTCCATTGTGCTTGCATATTTGGAACCTGTAATGAGTTTCACAAAAATCTGTAGTGTATCAAAGTTTTCATTTGCTCTGTCTTCTGCCAATAGTTTGAGTAGGCTGGCTAACTTCTCTGTCTTCATAGTCAATGAAATTTAAATAGACTTTTTAGAATACTATAAGGACAGCTATTATCCAAAGAATGATAAAATTTTACAATACTTAGCACATTAGAAGACCGCTTGAAAACCTGACCGTAATTTACTGTGCTGAGCAGTGGTACCTCTTTGTCTTCGTGAGTTATGGATGCGTTAGCCTGGTTTCTCACCTGAATTCTCACCTGAAATAGGAAGTGACCGATAGCTTAGTAAAGATGCTCAGGGAACCCGGGTGATAATGCCAACAGGGCACACAGATGGTGGGACACCCTGAGCTTCTGAACACGGGCCCTTTTTTTTAGGCTTCTGCTGGGCTGATTATTCCTTACTTCCCAGCATCCCAGCCACTGAGCTGACTGGTAGAAGCAGCAGTAGTGCAAAAAACTCGTTCCAGGGCTAATATGTCCTGTCACCCTTGGGAAACTCTCCTGCCTAGTGCTGCTGTTCCTTACACCCCACCTGTCCTCCATAGTTCTTCTTTTGGTCTTAGCTTAATCTCTCAGAGTCCTCAACCTGAGGACAGAGACTGAGATGGATTGTGTCCTTTTCTATGGATGGTATTTTCTCCAAATACTTAGTACAACTTTGTAATTAATTTTTCTCCCAGGGCATCAAAACCCCAGCAAAAGTGTGTGTTTTTTCGGCTGTTAGATCTTGGGCACATAGTGTGGCCCTCTCTGTCCCCTCCTCGCTGAGAGGCAGTTCCCAGCTAAGGGGAGGGGATGGAAAGAACATGCCTGCTGTGTGTGTCGACACCTACCTGCACGTGTCTGTATCTGCACGTGTGCAGCATGTTGCATCCAGAGGCTGCCTGAGTGCCTCCGTCTGGACCTGTATCTACTGACAAAGCTGCAAAAACAAGGCCAGAAGAACATATCATGGATGAGTTATAAGAAACTGCTCTAGTGTAGAATTGATATCGGGCAGCTTCTTCTAAAAGTGGCTCGCCAATTAAATGTTACTGGGCTCTGATTGCTCACCTCTCCTGGAGTTGGATTCCACGTTCTCTCAAGCAAAGAATTGAACGAAACGAGGAAAAAGCAGTAGCAAAGTTCATTTGAAAAACTAAAGTGGAGAGTGGGGGAGAAACCGGCTCTGCAGAGCAAACTTGAACTGAGTAAAAGAAGAAAAAGCAAGATGAAAGAACACTCTGGAGAAAGCAGGGCAGGCTGTTTTGAGGAAAGCAATGATAGCGGACTCTTCTTGGTGTCTGTGTCCTTTTATACTGTCCAAATCTCGAGGAAACCTCAGAGAACTCTGCGTGTGGGTCCCGAGAGGCAGTGCTGGGGTGCTGCACCTCAGCCTGAGGTCAGGTCCAGGCCTTTTGGGTTGAAACCCTGCCTGAGTGCTTGGGAGAAGTCCGTGTGCGGGCTTCGGGAACTGTTCTGCCCTGCCTCTGAGGATTTGTGAATAGCAGGTCACGCCTACTTCCCCAACCAGTTTTGTCACACCCTGATCTCCTATCTCAGAATTACTTTGATTTAAACTTAAAATATAAGAAAAGTGCCATGTTGGCTCTAAAAACTCTCTGTAAATTATGCAATTGAAGATGTTTTCATGGTTATCTACCAATTTAAACTTCTCCCTGTGACCTGGCTGATCAGTAAGGCAAACCTTTGTGTATTGCTTTAGGTAGTCAAATTGTTGTATAACTTTACCTTACTTAACAGAAATCATTTTCATAGTCTGCTGTAGCTGAAGAAAAGTAACTCTTGGTTTCTGATTTACTGTGTATCTCAGGCCTTTATTTAATAATATAATTTTATGGAATTATCACAAGAGCTGTGCATGTAGATGATATTTTTATGATTTTGTGGATGAGAAAACTGAAGACAAATTAAGTTGATTGCGTGTGGTTGTAACTCCAAAACTGTAACTCCATGCCTGTTTGTAACTCCAAAACTGATTCCTACCACAGTTACGGGGTAGGTTCACGAAATTTTTTTCTGCAAAGAGCGAGAGATAAGCATTTAGATTCTGTGGGCCAGAGAGTCTGTCAGGACTACTCACTGTGCCACTGCGGCATGAAAGCAGTCATGAAAGAGTACACAAATGAGGGGTCTGGCTGTGTTCTGAAAAAGCCAAGGCCTTTATTTATGAACAAAGCCTGCAGTGGCCTGGACCTGACGCTCTGGTCAGAGTGTTAAGCGTGTGATTTAGATTGTAGTGGTGTCTTTTAACAGGCCTCTGATCTGAAGGATGCTCCTTGTTTTTCGTGTTTATAAAGCTAGAACATCCAGCCCTTCCCCTTCTTTTCGAAATTTAAATTGCTCCTCTCAGTAGAAACCTGTCCAGGAAAAAAGCCAACACGTCACTGTGTACAGACCGAATGAAGGAAGCTTTTTAAATTTTTCTTAAACGCAGAAGTTCTCTATCATTAAATCACTTAGCTGTTGAAATTTTTACACAAAGAGAGCTTGTGTGTTTATGTAGTTGATTATATGGTTGGAGATCAAAATACTGAAAAGCTCAAAATAATGCAACAAGAGTTAGTGCCAATTGAAGAGCATGTAAAAATGATGACAAATCTTTGAAATCATTAAAGCATCACTGATTTGTCACAAGTAAGTTTATGCATGATAATGGAAGAGCATTTTTATTGTATAAATGCATATATGTTTGTGATTATAATTCTTAGACCTTGTTCTTTATAATCTTAAATGTCAATGTGGTGGCTAATGGCAGGCTTAAATCAATCCTAATTGTTTTGTGCACAATTTCAGTATCTATCTCTCAGCTATGTAGTTCTTGAGTTCATCTAAAATAGCCTTTCTGTGGTGTGATTGTGCCATTACCTGTGTCTTTTTTCTTTGGGTACAATCCAGTATTATAATTTACTTTCTTTCTTTGGTGGAGAATATTAGCTCGTTGTAGCAAGAGAACTTTAAACTGTTTTCAAATGGTGACCTCACTCAGAAGATATTTTTCTTTTACTTTGTTTGGTTGTTTATTGAGACAGGGTCTGGCTAGGTAAGTTCAGGCTGGCCTCAGACTAGTGCTCCTCCTGCCTTCTCCTCCCAGGTACAGGGATGATAAGCATGTATCACCACACCCATCTTTTACTCTTTTAAGAGTTTTATTTCAAAGTAGAGTCAAGTTCCCTGTCCCAGCATGCATTTTCTTATTGTGGTTCTTCTATTGTTGGTTAAAATTTTTTAGGCCATAAGGAACTCAAACATTTCTTTTTGCAAGTATTTCCTTTTATCACTTTCTCTCTGATTTTTAGCAGAAGACAGTTTGAAGTTTCTCTTTTCTGAAACTCATTCTGTGGCCCATGCTTTCTGGCAGGAAGGAGAATAGGTGGGCTGGGTAGGGGTATGTGGACAAGAGAGGCAGATGCTTTCCCAGGTCCAGAGAACCTGTCTACACCTCCCAGCTTCCGGTCACTGCAGACTGGGCTGTGGGTGTCACTGCAAAGGGGAACTTTTTTAAATCATTGGGAAGCAAAGTAACCCTAGGGTGAGTCTCCTCACTTGCTTACATGTGCCACGGAATGGGAATTCTGTTGCTGGGCACCCTGCTTTATGCAGATTCTGGCTACGTTTTGCTGGGGATGGGTGGCAGGGGTAGAGTGACTTACTGAGTGCTTGGGTGTCAGACCCGCTGTGAGCACTGGTTCCCTGAGTCTTTCCAGACTTCCACTAGGAGGGTCAATCAGATGAGGCATCAGCCGGTTCACTCTACCCAAAATTATAAAAATAATTGAAAAGATTTATAGAATTAGGAGTTCAAAGCAGCAGAGAGCACTTTAATTCTATTTTCAATTTACATAATTATTTTTCATAAAACAAATGTCCACTTTTAAAAACTTTTTATTATGTAGTTCTTTGTAATCATAGTGCATTTTCAACAACTTAGCGCTTAGCTCTGCTGGTAATGTGGTCTCTGTCTTTCCAACAGCGCCTTGCTCTACCATGGCTTACCATCACGACAGCAGACGGATATTTGTGGGCCAGGATAACGGAGCCGTCATGGTATGTAGCTTCCAGAATGTGTTCATCAGAGCCCTTACTTTGACCTCCCTGTGTTCACTGATGTTGGACAGTTTAATAAGTTAACAGTGGGTACCTGATTGTCATAAAGATACACATCAACATAGATGTTAAGCCTAAACATGTTACTTATAATGAATGCTTAATTGTAAGCGATCTCCGTGGAGCTCAGAATGCTGTCATGATGGGTGTCCTGGTGCTCAGGCCACAAAGTGCAGCCCTCACACAGTGAACTTGAGGCCTGCCATAGCTCCTGTCTTTCAAGGCTGAAGGCGGATTCTCTGTCACTGTATATGTGTCCGTGTGAAGCAGGAGGTGAGAGGTGCAGGGTTCGGGACCAGCTATTCAGCCAGCAACTCAAACTGCAAGGCAGCACTCCTCACACTGCCTTTACTGAAGACCACATACGGCATTCTGAGATTTTAAATCTCTTATGGACTGGTGTTTTATGAGTCTAATTATTTGCATATACCTACTTTTTCCTTAAATAATTCATATACTATAATAATCACCATTTGGAAGGGTGAGTTCAGTGGTTTTGTCATGTATTGTAAAAACTGTGTAACCATTACCACTGTCTAACTATAAAACATCTTTATATCCCCAAAGAAACCCGAAGCCCCTAGTATTCACTCCCCACCCCCTTCCCTCAGCTCCTGGGATCACTGATCTCCTGTCTGAGTACAGGGATTCATCTGTTCTAGACGTTTTATGCAGTGAGTGTGATGTTACCTTTTGTGTCCGTCTTTCACCTAGCGTGTTGTGTTCAGGGTTTATCCATCTCGCAAATTGAATTAGTCATTTCAGTCCTCTTTGTGGTGGAATAGTATTCTGTTTTATAGATAAGCCACACTTTGTTTATCCATTCATTAGTTGATAGAAATTTGGATTTTTTCACTTTCCTAGTTATTAGGTATAATGTTGCAGTAAACATCTTGTGCAAGTTTCCATGTGAATATACGTTTTCAACTCTTTGGGGTATATATAGGAGTGGGATTGGTTTATTTAACATTTAAAGAATCACCGAACTTGCTTCCAGAGTGAAAGCATCATTTCATATTCCCACCAGCAATAAATGAGGCTTTCAGTTTCTTCACATCATTGCCAACCTTTACTTTCTGGTTTTGTTTTATTTTTATTATGGCCGTCCTGGTGGCCATGAAATGGTACCTCGTTGTGGTTTTGACTTGTATTTCCCTAATGACTAATGATGCTAAGCATCTTTTCAATGAGCTTGTTGGTCATTTATGTATCTTCTTTAGAGAAATGCCTGTTTAGGTCTTCTGCCTATTTTTAATTGGTTTTTTAAAATGTTGAGTTATAAGTTTTTGTACTTGCTGGATAATAGATCCTTATCAGATACTCTCCCATCCTATGGGTTGGTTGTCTTTTCAAATTTTTTTTAAGTTTAATAACCTCCTTTTTTGGGCTGCTTGTTCTTTAGATATAATATCTAAGAAACATTGCCTAATGCATGATCACTTACACCTATTTTCATAGGAATAAATGACAACTTATAGCTATGTTTTCTTCTAAGAAGTTTATAGTTTAGTGTTCACATTTAGGACTTTGCTTCACCGTGAGTTAATTTTTATATATGGTGTAAGGAAGAGTTCCATATGCATATGTTTGATGTGGCTGTCTACTTATTCCAATAACATTTGCTAAAGACCTAAGAAAGTTTTTAATTTTCTCTGAGTTATAAAGTGTATCATCTGTAGAAAATTTGGAAAATATGGGAGTTTAAAAGAGGACCACCCACAGTCTCTAAATTTTACATTTTGGGAGTATTTTGTACATTGAATATGTATAATTTGTTCCACTAAACTTCTGAGATCCCCTGTGACTTGTTTTTTCTGTAGCTGTGAGCTCTTGGGATGGGCCTTTGCAGTTCTGCTCCTTATGCATCATCTTGGATTTCTTTGCCAAGAAAGCAAATTAGCAAAAGTCTGTACTTTAGAGGGAGACCTTACATACATACAGTGAGTGTAGTGTTCCCTTGTGGAGGAAGAACTGGACAAAGGTACTGTTTATCAATGGCACTTCGCTTATTTTATTTCTTTACTCAATTTCATCTCCCCCTCAAAGAATGTGCCCCGGACGGATTCGATGAAAGGAGCAATTCATATCAGTCCTGAATAGCGCAGCATTGGCCCCAGGTCTCATGACAGTCATATGTGGACTTCACTTCATTTTGAAAGTTCAGTTTCTCTTGTTTTAAAAAAGTATAACTACTTTTATTGCGTATGTTCACTTTTAGGAATTTCACGTTTCTGAAGATTTTAATAAAATGAACTTTATCAAGACCTACCCAGGTAATTATGATGCACCTGTACACTGTCTTGCACACAGATACACGTAGATGTCCACACACAGAACTGGAACATCGTCTCGATGATCAAACTTAGTTTTTCACATTAACTTTTTAGTTACCCCAATTATGTGAGAGAGAATTAGAGTTATTTACCATTCTTTCCTACTCATTAACATTTAAAATTTTGTGTATTGGGTATGTGTATGAGATTTAATTTAACCATTCTTCTGTTACTGGACATAAACAGCGCTTTCGTTTTTTAATAACAGTCTTATGTACAGTATGTGGGTATGTGTGTGTGTGTGTGTGTGTGTGTATCTATCTATGAGTCCATCAGATATTCCTTTTTTGGTGACTGAGTTCTATTCTTGCAGCTAGATCATTAAATGAATTGGTCACTAAGTGAAGAAATGTATATAATATGTACATTACAATATTCAGAACAAGGAAATGGTCAAAGGAAACTGCAACTTGATGGTGTCGCTTTTATTTGCATAACTCTTACTCTTACATGTAGTACTGCAATGTGTAACAGCACATAAAACTGCAGTACTATACTGTACAGTGCAGTCAGCAGAGATCACAGTGCTGTACTGTAGGAGAAGCCACCACAAGGCCACACGGCTGCTCATGTTCTTGTGTTGTGAGTCTGCCCCGTGGCAGCTAAGTCCTTACTGTTTAATAAACAGGTAGGCTATTAAACAAGGGATATCTGTATACAATTTATAGCCATGTATAATGTGTGTGATCCTTGCCTGTTACTCTGACTGTAGTTCTATAATTCTGATTACTTCCATTTCAGACAAATTGCTACAAGCGGAATAACAGAGTCAGATGTTGCAGAATCTTTTAATGCTCTAGATCAGTGATGGTGAACCTTTTAGAGCTTTCAGTGATACAAACAGCCCACTGCGCATGCGTACCAGTATGTTCACCAGCACTGCTCTAGATCTGTTTTGCAAACTGCTTCTCAACAATAGTGTAAATTTTTGCAATCCCATGAATAGTGGTTGAGAGTTCCTACTCATTAAGTCTTCACGATATTTTTCTTGCCAGATCAGTAGTCAAGAAGTTCTGAGTTTGAAAATTATGAAAGCTTTATTTAATGTTGACCATGTGTCATCTTTCATGAATGTCAGTTCATGACGTTGGCCATATTCCTTGGGATTGTCCATACTGAATTATTTTTGCTTTGGAACATGTGTGGTATATACACTTTTTTCTAGTTTTTAACTCTACGTTGTACACTGAGATGTTTTTACATGTAACAAAAGCAAGTTTCTAGTGTTAAAACTTTAGATTGAAATGGCAAAGCCAAATAATTTGATTAAATGTGAGATCCTGACAGACCAATTCACTGATTCCCAGAAACTTTGCCTGAGTCACAACAGCCTCAAATTTGGTATTTCAGACTTACGTGTAGTTTATCTTGGTGAATTTTGGTCTTGGTGAATTTTAGGATACAGGAAAAACATTTTTGAACTTTAATAAGACTAAATTGCTTTTCCCTTGGTATTATTAACCTCATCCTAACTTAAAATAAGAGATAAATGATGCAATCAAGACCATGCACTTGAAAGTGATATTTCATTCATGGAAACTGTATTGTGACAATCTTGCTTTGTTGAGTAATGTTTACTCATTATAGTGTTATTACAACAACTGAAACAACTTTGAATTCTCAATTGTCACTGCAAGCGTATCTTTTAAAAACAACCAAGAATCTGTAAACCTTTTATTAAATATATACCTAGGAATTTGGAGATCTCTTATCATGTCCCTGATCAGTGTTTTTGCAAAAAAATTCCTTAATAAGTTTTTTATTGGCCATTGAGTTTTTTTCCAAGTTATTTCTCATTTACATGTCTTGTTATATCTATATTTTGCTTGTCAGTTTTTTATGGGCTTTAAGGCATGCCAGATTTTTTTTTTATTTTGCCAAGTATTAGTTTTTTAAAAATGAAGCAAAATAAGTGTTAGCGTATTTCACCATAATCTCATAAAAGGAAGAACATCTAAAAAACAGCAGAAAGGATGTAATCGTAGAAGTAGGACAGGTCTTCCTGAGAAAAGATAATTGACCATTCGCTCCAACCTCCTTTTACCGCAAGTTCATATAAATCTTGTCACTGTTCTGAGTTTGACAGCTGCCGATTTAAGTGGAAAAAATGTTTGGGGCCAAACAGACCAAGTTAATCTATTACTTGCAAGATTTTGGGCATGGATTCAATGAATTTAATGTTTGGGTCTTGGTTTTCTTATCTAAAAATGGGCATATACATACCATATGTTTGTGGAAATCAGAAATGTCATTAAAACAGAAAAAGCCCCGCTGAGCCCCAGCATCGCTGGGACTTAGTTTACTGGAACTCAGGGTTAGTCGCTGAAGAGTGTGCTTCAAGCCTTCAGATCTGCCACGAGTATTTCACTGTTCACATAACCTCCTAGCACGGGCTGCATCTGGCCTCGCACATCTTTGGGGAGACTTCTTAGTTCTTCTGAAGCAGGCTGTCCAGGCTGGGAGTGAAGCTGGGTCTTCTCTGTCCAGCCTCTGGCTTCCTCCCTCACGTTGGTCCCTATTAAACACCCGCTGCATGCCGGGTCCTGTACTGGATGGAGTAGAGTCCAGTCTCTGTCCTGGTGTGGTGTACGACTGACCTAAAAACATTTCAGAAGTTAGATGATGACCGGAAGAGCTTCCCCATCCACAGCTGTAATTTTGAAATAGGGAACTTTGAAAATACTTTGTAAAATAATAGTTACACAGAAAAATTACTCCAGAAACAAAATGTTTTCGTCACTTTTTTAACTGGAGAAAATTGCAGGTGCTCTTTACAGTGCCAGCGTTTCCCAGGGTCAGTCTCTGCAGGGACAGACGGTTTGGAAGACTACCCCGAGGAAACGCCTGCTGCCTTGCATGTGGAGCTCATTGCTGGTTAAGGTTTTTTAGAGCACAGTAAGAATGCTTGCTTGAGCATAGCAATAAAACAAACCAAAAGAAAACCCAAACAACAACAGAACTGTTCTCTGATCTCTTACTTCAATGCCTTTGAACTGCACGTTGCTTGTAATGATCTGTGGCTTCTGCTGGCCTCTGGCGTGGGTCTGCAGAGGGCAGGCGGTTCCCCTGCCTGACTGTGGAGACACATCCCAGCGGCGTTGCAGGCTGAGCAGGCGGAGACTAGCTGTCATCACCACGTGGGCAGTTATTCCCGAAGATCACGTTTCTTCCCCAACGACACAGACTCTCCCTTTCTCTCCCTGCAGCTCACCAGAACAGGGTGTCCGCCATCATCTTCAGTGTGGCCACCGAGTGGGTGATCAGCACTGGCCACGACAAGTGTGTGAGCTGGTTGTGCACACAGAGCGGGAGCATGCTGGGGCGGCACCACTTCTCCTCCTGGGCTTCGTGTTTACAGTATCCTTCACGCCACCGGCTGCCCCTTTAGACCCCTTTCTCAGTAGTTAGATTTGGATCTGATCATCAGTTGTTGAGATCCAAAGACTGAACAAATAAGTCCTGCATATTTCATCTAAAATCCAAGAATTTCTGAATCTACTTTTCTTTAGTATAAAATGGGTTTATTAAAATTAAATGTATTTGCTGTTCTTTGCTGGGAAATGGCCATTTTTTCTTTCTTCTTTTTGGTGCTGGGGATTGAGCTTGGCCTTGTGCTTGCGAGGCTAGCACTCTAACCACTACTAATAGTCTTAAGGGTGCTTCGGTATCCCCAAAATGTTAAAAATTACTGCCTTAAAAACTCCCCTGGCGTGGAATTTGTTTCATGCTGAACTCGCCCTGCTCATGGCTTCTTGTGGTTGCTGTGTGTTCCTGTGGTGGGATCAGGACTGTCCATGGCAGGCAGATACCCTGGCGGGTGTCACAGTTAAATGCCCAATGTAGTAAAATTCTTTTCCTATCAGATCTTTTATTATAAATGTTTACTTTGAATGAACAGCATGAGATATTTAAAACAAGCATTTAAAATAGTGCCTTACACTTTAAAGTCAAATAAAAGAAAAATACTCAGATGCATTGTGTTCTTCATTAGTGTTTCTGTCATGTGCGAGGCCTCACACAGATTTATAGACTGTGGCACAGGACTGTCACAGCCTGGCTTGCGTTCCTTTGACTTGTGCTTTGAAGTAGTAGCAGTTATCCTTTTGTAAATGGTGGTCATTTACCCATAATTTCTAGTTGTTTTAATCTTTTACTTTCAATATTTACGCATTGTGTGATTTGAGCGCTTCCTTTACGTTTGTGCTTATTCTGTTTAAAATGCAGAGTTTCCATATTCTGTGACTAAAGCTGCTTTTTTATGGGAAGACTTGGATATAGAGGCGTGTTACATGTCCTTGACTGCTTTTCTCAGATACGACTTTGATACTCAGTACGCTTTCGTTGGTGACTATTCTGGACAGATCACCCTGCTAAAACTTGAACAGAATACGTGTTCAGTTATCACAACCCTCAAAGGACATGAAGGTAGGCCGTGTGATCACTCCGGTTTTCATCGCACTTGCCCTGAAATCCAGTTCTCACCTTTGTGGCTTCTTGAATGAGCCCCGTGGTCTGTCAGATCGGTTTGACTGGCAGTTTTCAATTTGGCGGGATTTAGAGAGAAGACTAAGAGAAGGTAGGATGTTGGGTTCAGTTTCATATTGTCAAAAAACCTTTCTAAATTGCTTGAATGAATAATACTTTGTGTTGTTTACCTTTTTAAATTTTTGTTTTCTTAAGATCTTTAAAATTTCTTATAAAAAATAAGATCTTTGGAAGAATTGTCATTACTATTATTTAATCTGTCAGTTTGTAGGACATTAAGCAAAAACCTCTTAGATCAATACAGTTAGAAGAAATGTGTGAACTGGTTTGGCCTGATATTTAGGAAACCACCCCAGTGGGAGCTGGGGGAGACGAATTACTGGGTAAAAATTTCTTATTTCTGTAGTGCAGTGAGTTGGCAGGGTTCTGTGGAAGAGCTTTAAAATCTTTTTGGCCATGTTAGGTAACTTGCTGTGTACATACGCGTAATAAATTATTTTCATTGAACACTAAGCTATAAGGCAGTTTGTCTTCAGGTCATAAAAATCACGTTCTGGCGTGAGTTAGAAATTAGAAGCTTGAGGCCATCCGGTTTATATTGGGGAATTGAAGACTTGGAAGAATTAGTGATGGATTTGTGACAGTAGTGTTTTAAGTGTGAAAACTTACATGTGTGCTATATGTTCTAGCTAACCTATTCAGGTAAAATAGACTGAAAAGAAAGGAGAACAGCAAGTTAGAACAGATTTTGCCCCTGAGGAAACCGTGTCCCATTTATGAGTAATTCTGTCATCACCTCCAGGCCCTCAAGTCTCCTCTGGGTTACGAGGGCAGAATGGGCTCTGTGACCACTTTGTAGTTTTCACAGGAAAAACCGTGTTTATCTCCTTTTAGGTTCCAGCCGTGGTATGTAGGGCGTAGGACTAAGCAGTCAGAGTTCATGCAAAATTGACCCTGGTAGCTAGTAGTATGGAGTAATTCCTTTTTCTTTTTTATCTTAGGAGAGCTTATGAATATTGCTTTCTTAGTTTTTGTACATCTACAAAATTATTATTAACTTGTGTAACCGGTTCAAGTTTGCTTAGTTAATTAAAAATTTTTTCTAGGCAAATAATAACCAATGGACAGTGCAAAGGTCCACTGAAAGAGAAATTCATAGAAAAACAGATTTCTCAAGGTATCCCATTTGATAAGCCAGCCAAGATAGAGCGGTCAGTGTAAGGCTTAGATACTTACTAGATTCTTTGGGCACACTTGGTGGCACCCCTGCTGTCTTGCCTTCTGAGACATTTACTTTTCTTAACTACGGGCATCTTAAGGTAAAATGCCTACAGGGTTCCCAAGACCTGGAGTAACCTAGATTTTCATCTTGCATGAAGTGAACACAGAGAGTTGTACTAACTTCTCTCAAAATATCATCAGTAGGAACCTCGCTAGCATTTTCTGAGCTAGCATTTCATGTGTAGCTACTTTACTAGGACAGAACAAGAAAAAAACATCTTTAAAGTCATTGTACACATTCACAGTTGTTCAATGCACAATTGAAAACTCTAATCTTACAGCTTTGGGTAGTGAATTTGCTAGGTCCTCTGTGACTTGGGAGAAGATGGATTTTAAAGGCTCAGCGAGTCCTAATTTACACATCAGCTGTCTAATGTGTGTTTCGCGATGCAGTCATATTTAACAACTCCTCTCTCAAATCCCCAGGTAGTGTCGCCTGCCTCTGGTGGGACCCTGTCCAGCGGTTACTCTTCTCTGGAGCCTCCGACAACAGCATCATCATGTGGGACATCGGAGGCAGGAAGGGCCGGACGCTCTTGCTTCAGGGCCACCAGTGCGTGACTTGGGGGGTGGGGAAGGAGTCTGAGCGTGTGGGGAGCCAGGAGGAAGTGTTAGCTTTTCTTTTGGTCTAGACTTTGTCCAAACCCCATCTTTTCAGACAGCTGTTTCATAAGGCTAACTCCACTTCTAATTGGTTTTTGGGGTCCTGAATGTCTGGTACGCAGCAACAGCACCAACAAAAAGTGAAGGTTTTCTTCTTCCCCCTTGGTCCAAAGAGCATTTGCCACTTTTCCACCCCAAGAAGTCACCCTCTGCAGCATCTGCTTAGGGCAGGTGTGAGGCAGAGACTCCAGGTGAGCTCTTCGGCCATACAGACAGCTGTAACACTGTACTAAGCTACTCTTCAACTGGGTGCTTCATCTTCTTTTTGATTCTAAGATTCATTTCATTAAGAAGCAATGCACGGTTTGGCACAGTCTATTCACTGAGTGTCGACCTTATAGTAGTTGAAGTCTTGCCTTCCCACCTTAAACAGAAAAGGAGCAGCCCCTTCACCCTGTTTTCCTTCCCTGTTGTGGATCAGGCCGTAGCTGTTTACTGTAATCAGAATCAAGCTGAAGTGTAGCCAAGGAAAGATGAGGTACTCAAGGTCCAGGCTTGGGATTGCTTCCTGTGCATCATCCATCCAAAAGTGTGGTCCGACAAGCTGCAGAAAGGGGGCAGATTTCTTCTGTTATCCATCTGTGCTTGCCTGAGTGCCGTGCGCATGCCTGTGTGTGTGTTTGTGTGTGTATACGCTGCTAGTGATCTTCATTGTGTCTACTTGTTTATATCACCTGTGTTCCAGTAAGAGTTACACCCTTTTCCTTCTGTGTTTTTGAACAAGTAGATACGTTTTGTGCAGTCAAGAGAGGGATCATGGAGATTGGTTTAGAAGACCATGGTCCATATTCCATCTCCGTCTCAAAATTCTGAATGACACATTTGAAAGCAGTAGTGTTTGTATTAGAGAAAATATGATTTTGTATAATAAGCTAAAAGATACCAAGTGACATTTATGGTATAATTCAAATTACCATACCAAATTGTGGTGAAATGCCACTTGCTAATTTGAACGAGGGAGGAGATCAGAACTTACATGAAGGCAGTTTCTGTGTTCTTCTGCCCTGAGACCTGTGACTGTCATGTGCCTTTTGCAGCGACAGGGTGCAGTCGCTGTGTTACCTTCAGCTCACAAGGCAGCTCGTCTCCTGCTCCTCAGATGGCGGAATCGCAGTGTGGAACATGGACGTTAGCAGAGAGGAGGTAAGAGGCCAGAGCAAGGCAAAGCTGCCAGGGAGGAGGGACCCCAAGACCCTGGCTCCTCAGTTTCCCCTGCAGGTGATTAGTGCTGGTGAGATGTAAGCAGTCCCCGCTTCTCGCTCTCCCGCCTGCCATTGTTGTCTGACAGGCCTGCACGTCATTTTGCACACATCCTCTCCCCATCTGAGAGCGTCTAGACAGCGTTTAGCCTGGTTCTCAGCCTTAATGTGCACACTGACCGCCATGGAGGCCCTGGGATTTGGGCTGCGTGGAGGCCCTGGGATTTGGGCTGCGTGGAGGCCTCCGAGGCGCTCCGGCCGGCCCACAGCTTTCCTGCATGGAAGCCCAGAGGCAGCGCCAGGGACTCGGGCAGTGACAGCCAGGCGCTTGTGTTTCTGGGAAAATGTCTCCCTTTCTTTGCTTTTATTTTCCACTGAGTTCTGTCCCCACTGAGTTGGTGTCGTTACAGTGTTCTTTGCAGGCAACCTGATTTTCAACTTGGTTGGGCCTCTTAAGTAGTTGTGGGTCCTTGTTTTTAGTTAAGTGCCTTAATTTTTCTAAGTGTTCACTCCTTCTTCCATAAAGTGAAATTATTGAATTTCTGTTTCTTTAGATGACACCGTAATGGACTACATCTCTGTCTGTCTTTTCTGTTTTGATTAATGCTGAAGTAAATATGCTTGACCTTCTCATTCTGTGATTATTTATTTCCCGGGAAAATTTCTGAAGACAGACCTGGTGCCAGGATGTACAGAGTACATTCTCAAGGCTGTTTATAGATGTCAGTAAATGGTTTCTGGGCAGATTTCCGTTCTCAGCTCAGCAGCTTCTGTCATCTGTGATATTGGTAGCTAAAACACTGATTCTAGAGAAGATTTAGAGTGTGAGAGTTAATGACTCATACTTTAACATTACCAAGTGCCTGCAAGGCAGCCAGACAGTCTGGAAATTTATGTGGAAATGCATAATAAATGGTGTAGTGCAACTAAGGATGGTGGTACAAGCCTGTAATCCCAGCTGCTGGGGGCGGGGGAAGAGGAGCACAAGTTCAACACCAGCCTGTGCCACTCAGTGAAAGTCTCTTAAAACAGAAAATAAAAAAAAAATAAAAATAAAAAATAAAAAGGGCTGCTGATTCAGCTCAGTGGTAAAGTGCTTGCCCAGTGTGAGTGAGACCCTAGGTTCAGGCCCTGGTACCACAGAACAAAACAAGAAAAGGTTGGTGTTGCATTGCAGTACATACTATGTTGAGTGATGTCACATGGTGTGTTCAGGGTGCTGTTCTTTTGATCAGTGTATAGTTCAGGGCACTGTGTGCCACAGCAGCGAGTACCTGCTTTATCCCAGACCATTCTCCAGCAGCTGTGTGTGTGTCCACTTTGCCTTGCCTCCGATTGATTATTTGTGAGTCTGATTTTCACTTAATAGACCTTCATTTTTAGCATTCTGGAAGAAATAAAGAATAATCTGTTAATCTGTTAGAAAATAGTGACATTACTCATTTCCAGATTTTATGGCTACTATGTTCTATATATAAAGATTATTGCCCGCAGGAAACGGGTAATAATAGTGAAGGAAGTAGACTACCCTGTAAATAATAAATTGCAGTTCAGAATGCAGGAACATACTGATGGCTAGATTTTTTTTTTTTAGTGATATTGCAAGACAAACAGGAAATAATTTTTCTTTTTTGATTTTCTGTCTCTTGGTAAGGCTTAATTATTATTAACTCTGTTTAAGTCTGGCTCAATATTACAGAATTATACTACTTTCTTTGCAAATATTTACTTGCAGTATTTTATATTTATCAGCTACTAGTTACATGTTCCAAGAAAGGAGAAACAGAATGCTTCCTTCCAGGTTACATAATGGTGACCTGAGTTTATACATCTGGGGGCAGGAAAAATAGTCCCATCAGGCAAGGTGCTTCCTCTCTGGGTAGATACTTCCTTTTAGTCATCTGTGGAAGAAGTGGAAAAGAAGCGCTGTCGTAAAGATGCATTATTTTTGGCAGTTTTTTCTTTTGGCCGAGTAAGTGAAGTACAAGGGAAAGCAGCTGTCATCTGTAAGCTTGTGACTCTGAATTAGGGTTCTGTTCAGTTTCTAGGACCTTCCTTAACCAAAACATGGAGGACTGACCCCATATACTCGGGCTCATGCTTCTCGCTTGGACTTTCTGTCACTTGTGAAAACAGGCACAACATATAAATGAGTGAGAAACAGTAATTCTAGAGACTGAGTCTACAAAGAAAAGTTGGTTTTGCAACCGGCAGTTGACAGAGCGTAGATTATTCGACGCATTAGTGAGCAGAGAGAAACGTGGCAGTGAACGGCAGTATGAAAGTGGGGCGACTCTTCATGTTGTCTTTATGCGCAGTAGATGGAAAGTTACTCCGAAAAGTGAAACACCGTCTGATTCATAGTCTCTCTCGTTTTTCAGTCCACAACTTTTTCTCTGTAGGTAATAAGCACAGAGCAGAGTGGCTTATGATACTTTATAGTTTAACACCAAATTTGAGTGGTAAAAGAAATGAAGTTACGGGTGTCTTCATATTTTTATTTGGTTCCAAAAAAGCCTGTTTATCTCTAACACTTACTTCACCTCAATTTATTTCAAATGTGTTTTTCCCCTTGAGCCCCTCTACCCTCTAGCTGGACTAGAAGGTGGTACCTGCATCCCCCGCAGTTCAGTGTCCTCGTGCTGTTGGCAGTGTGGCCCAGCATGTTCTCCTGAGGGACACCGTCCCCGCACAGTAGGCCCAGGCCCCGACAGCCTCTGTCCAGCATGTCCTGTTGATCACAGAAACTGCAGTAATTCTGTGTCAGAGTGAGGACCTTTGTTACATAGGTGCATACGTCTCCATCACTCTGTTTTTCCTCTCTTCTCATCTCCACCAGTTCCCTGGTATTTAAAGATTCAGAGAGACCCATCTTCTGTCTCATCCTCCTTTAGACTGTTTGTAAACAGACTAAGCCCCCGCCATGACCTTTCTAATGGCTGTCATGTGCAGAAGTGTTTCTAGTGACATCCGAAGTAAGAAACAGGAATGCCCAAAGAAACAGGAATGCGATAGTAAACCAAAGAAGCAGGGGTACCAATTCTTTAAATCAGACCTTCCATAGAATTGCTATAAACCTCCCCATCTCTACTGCACATTTCCTGAGGGTCAGTGTCATTTGTAAATTCTCGGATTCTGTCATCATTGTGTCCTGTTAGAAGATGCGTTTTTCTTGAGAGTTAATGTTCACAAAAAAATATTTCTCTATGATCTTTGCTTGGATTAATTTTTAGAAAATAGTATTTCCTATAATGTTTACTATACCTGTATAACATCAAATGGTTGGAGTTAACAGTCTTTTAAAGGATGTCTTAAAATCAAGTATAGTTTATACTTTTTTGTTTGTTTCTTCTTTTTTTTTTTTTTTTTTTTGGTGCCAAGGATCGAACTTGGGGCCTTGTTCTTGGTAGGCAAGCACTTTAGCCCCAGAGCTAAATCCCCAGCCTACTTTTTTGTATAGAAAAGTATTTTCTAAATTCCTAATAAAGTAGATTTGACACTTTGATTCCTGTTTCAACCAAAATGCGGGCAGGCTGTGGCTATATGAGGAGGAATGAGGCCAGCAAATAACTTGCTGTTTAGCGTGGGGAAGGAATCCCAGAGCGCCCTGCGCACGTAGGCTGCAGGAAGCTGCGTGGCTCACTGGACAGAGAGACCTCTGACTGACCTCTTGCCCCCCAGCAACTAGGGTGTTGTGTTTGTCAGATGTCCTATTAGTCACCTGAGACCCTGCAAGCCTTTCTAGGTGGTATTTACCAGACTCTGCAAGAAATGGATTTTTCTCAACTGGAGATAGATTTCAAAAACTTGAGCATTAAAAAGAAAAACACAACGACAACCCTTAAGAATTCACAATAAAAATTGAATTATTCCCTCATCTACAGATTTCAAATTGAATAACCCTATAAACAGTGCTTAAATTTTAATGATTATGCAAAACACAAAGATAATACTGATTGTGGCAAAGGGTTAAAATATTGTGAAAGTAAAGAGACCTGTAACCCCAGCAAGTTCTAGAACTCGCGTGTTCACTTCCGCAACGCCAGTGTAAACGTACAGGATGCTGATGCCGGCTCCGTCTCTGCCCTCCCAGGCGCCTCAGTGGTTGGAGAGCGATTCCTGTCAGAAGTGCGAGCAGCCCTTTTTCTGGAACATAAAGCAGATGTGGGACACGAAGACACTGGGCTTGAGACAGGTGAGTAGCCAAGGTTAAATCCTTACTGGGTGGATGGTGTGCTTCATTATTTGTACGTATGATTAATCAGACGCTCTTTAAAAATCTCACTCTGTTCTTGCAAATGTGTTTTCTATGTCACTGTCATTGACTGCCAGTGTCACTGACTGACCCCTTCCCCGGGGCCTACAAGACTTGCTGCTTAACTGTTCCCTCGCTGCTCCCGCGCTGGAAAGCGGGGATGCGCAGAACATCCTGAGAACCCACGTTTAAAGCGATAAAAGATCTTTGCAGTGTAAACTGTTACTTACTAAAGTCAGTGTAAAATTAAATAAAGCCAAATATAAAATTAGAATAAATCAGGGCATAAACAAGCATATACCTTATGTTGTTACAAATAGATAAGAAATAACAATTGAGTCCTCACGGGGTGCTCTGACCCTATGGATTTTAGGGTATTCCAGATTGTTCTGGCAAAAGTATTCCTGGAACACTTAACTATTAAATATGTTTTGAGTACCATTTTTTATTATTTGAAGAAAAATATTCCACTAACCTATAGATTTCAAAGATGCTTAATAGCATGAGGTATTCGTATAATACTGAAATTCTACAACAGATATATTTCTGCAGCAGCCTGAAGGTAGCACCTCACTAGGGTGAATATGAGATTGTGTAGGTACATAAGACAATGCCGATTTATTCCTTTTATGACTGGTTGCAGCTCAGTGAGTGGTTAGCCTAAAATTTCTGTGTGTTAAACTTTTTTTGAGTTTGCTCACAAAGCTACTCTACAGTAAGGTCTAATATGAGACTGCAGCCAATGCAGGAATTATTTTAGTGCTTGTAACCTTCTAATGCTCTGAAATAGCACCCGAATTCTGTCATTAGCTAAGTTCTCACAGTGCATGTCTAATGGTAGGTAGTGCATTGTAATTCGTGGGTGAAGTAGTCCTTACTTATAAGGGAAACATGAAGGAGGAAATTTCAATCTCATTTATTAACAGCTAATGAACTGGGGATTTAGCTCAGCGGTTAAAAGTGCTTGCCTTGCAACCACAAGGACCCGAGTTCGATCCCCAGCACCGAAGGGAAAAAAAAAAAAGATTCATCTAAAGGGGCTGGGGATTTAGCTCAGTGATTAGAGTGCTTGCCTTGCAAGCACAAGGGCCTGAGTTCGATCCCCGGCACCAC